>LUGF01059951.1:126828-141277 GCA_001625245.1 Calycopis cecrops
GCAACGTATTTGCATGACTTTTATAAGGCAGTTTACGGGTAATCACTTCCATTTTATTCCATTGACTTTTACATTAAAAAAACTAGTGCCACACATTCTTGCATTCCGAATTGGGCCGACCGGGGAGGTACCTCTCGCTTACGAGACTGGCGTAAAGTGACAGCCGTGTTGTCGCGTTTCGTGCGGTGTGTAAGTAGCCGGTGGCCCATGGTGGAGGAGAAAGGAGGGCGGCGCGTGTGTATAGTCTCTATGCGAATGTCTATAGGCATCAGTAGTCGTGAAAATGGCTCCTAGCCCCCCTTTACCATAAACCAAGAAACCCGGGACCTGAAAAGATTATCACTTGAAAATAAAAGGTTTTAATGTTTGAAAAATAAGAATAAAGAACGAGGAAAAAGAGGTTTCTAGTGAAAAATTGTTAAACACGAGTAAAAAGCGCGGGACGGTTTTATTATCATCTGTGGCGCTGTAAAGTGTAACGATGTATTGTAAAATGGAGCTTATTTCTACGAAACAGAGTCTAAATTAGCATGAAGATCAATTTCATTGTTAGGAGAGATGGAAGCCGCACGGGTCAACGACCTGTCTATCCATTTTACTATACCGACGTAAAGGTCCTACGGTTACGTTCCTATTTCATTATACATTCATGACAGCCCATCCTGATGTGATGTTTTTGGGGGTTGCTTTACTTTTACGAATGACAAGTTAAGCGTTTGTGGTAAGTACAGAGGAGACCGTTAATTAATATTTAATTATATAACGTAGCTCTTAGATTGTTTGGATGTGTCTATTCTGAATCATCTGTTTTCAGTTTAATGATCCAAATAAAAAAAAATCTGTTTGTAAGACATTGCTGTTGTTGCATTACATTAAATCTAGGCAGTGCAAGTTCTTTGTAGTATAAAGGACAACCAAGCATACCTCTTTCTTAAAAGTCGGCAACGCGTCTGCAAGACACCTAGTTTTGCGGATGTCTATGGGCGGCGGTAGGCACTAAGCACCTGCTCGTTTGTCTACTATGACATAAAAAAACATGGTGATCAGATAGTAAGTGATTATCAACGCCAATAGACATCCGCAACACCAGTGGGTCACAAAGTTTCGTAACAAAATGCGTTGCCGGTGTATCGGAGGTGAGTGAGTACTTTTTGAAGATCCCTAAGTGCTGTTGGAAATACCGAAAGGTATTCCGAGAGACAGGAGGCAAATTGTATAGAAGAGAGATGAGCGTGATGCCTTCTTCACCTCCTGCCTCCTGCGCTGCGGATGTTTAAGTGTGTACTCATCGTTTGGCCCGCTATGCAAAAACTGGCAAAGACGTGAACAACATGTCATTAAATAACGACATACCCGCACCCCCATGTTGTGTGAAAGTAATGATTTATTACATTATGGTATTGGGGGGCAAACGAGCAGTCAGAGCCATTTTCAAGACTACCGACGCCCATAGACATAGAGGCTATACTATACACATATAGACATATAGAGATGATGTATATAAACAAATAGAGATGCGCCGCCCTCCTTCCTCCGCCCGCCTCTCTTCCGAGACCGGCGTAAAGTGTCGTGTAAGCGAGAGGTACCTCCCCGGTCGTGCCGGCCCAATTTGGCTGCATGCAAGCATGCAGTGTGGCGCTACCTCCTAGTTTTCGCGAACATTACACATTGTAATACATTTTATATTGTTGGATGAATTGCTCCCCGTGCCTCGGAGAGCACGGTAAGCCGTCGGTCCTGCGCCTGATTTCTCACCGGTCGTGTCGGATTGCCGTCCCATCGCCCATCGGAATATGAGAGTGAGGGAAAAGAGAGTGCACTTGTGTTTGGGCGTACACTTGTGCACTATAATATGTCCAGCGCATTTGGCTCGTCTCTATAGAGACGGCCGCCGTAGCCGAAATCGGCTGGGAGGATATTATTATTATTGTTGGATATCAAACTACACTCTAAGTACAGCGCTTACACTAATAACATTAAAATCATACATCCTAAGTTATTGTCGCGTCTTTTAAAGAAAGAAAAAAAAGTTAGAAGTAACAAACATCCAAAAGCGTTGACCCCCAAAAAACTAAACCAGTAAAAGATAAATACGAATATTTATGGGCGTCAGTAAAAAGCTCCTCGTTGCTCCTCATAATGAAAACACAAAATTGACGATATAATTTATGCGTTTTTATTAGCGAATCCTCCCTTTGTGTTACCATAACTAAAAGAGTTTGTGGTTCCCTTACTTCACCGTGAATTATAATGTGTGTGTTGATGTAACAAATATATTATGTGTAGTTAATATTATGTTTATTCTATGTATATTATGGTCGTATCATAACAATGCATGGTTTTTATGGCTCACTCAAGAATATTAATTGTATAAGTCGATTTTATTCCTATAAAGAAAGGTATTCAAGAAAAAACCTTATTCTTTTCTGGAAAGAAAGAAACCCGTCGAACATCAGGTCTATAGGATGTCTATTGTCTATGGCTCGAAAGCTTTTTACTGAAAATATAGTTTATTGTACCCAACTGGCTTTATCAAGATAAAATTAATGACTTGTAGGTTAAAATCCGTTAAATAGTTCAGTCTACAGCTGAGAACAAAGAAATACATACATACAAACATGCATTTATACACATGTTTGTAATGTTATACTATCCTACTAATATTATAAATGCGAAAGTTTGTATGTTTGTTTGTTTGTTTGTTACTCCTTCATTAAAAAACGGCTGAACCGATTTTTATGAAATTTGGCACACACATCTATACTAATATTATAAAGAGGAAACCTTTGTATTTTTGTATGTTTGTATTGAATAGGCTCAAAAACTACTGGATCAATTTCAAAATTTCTTTTACCATTTGAAGCTTAGAGGGATACTTCCGAATCCGTATAGGCTATATTTTATCCCGAAAAAAAATTTCCTATGGGATGCTATGGGATGTTTTTCACGGGATCGAAATTTGCGCGGGTGAAACCGCGGAGCGCAGCTAGTATAGGATAAATTAGATTAACATATAGGATAGTTTTTATACCAAAAATATGTTCCTATGGGATACCATGGGATGATTTTCTATTTTCCACGGAACGAAATTTACGTGGGTGAAACTGCGGGACGCAGCTAGTATGTTATATGCGTTCTATGGGGAAGGACCGTGTCTTACAGTGGACGTCCTTCAGGTGATAATGATGATGATGATGATGTATGTTATATATGACACGTACACACAAAAAACAGTCAGTTCTCTGTCAGAAGTTTAATATGTGTATAAATAATTATATAATTTATATTCCAAGATTGTTGTGGGGTCGTTGTACTCTCGGTCCATATAAACAAGCATGGAAATTGGATTTTTCGGTTAATCTGCTTTATTATATCGCACAGTTCAGTGACGTATGGAAAACAAGTTTTCAATTTGATTGCTTTAAGTTTTTTCTTTGTCGCGGGAAAACGATTCTTTTTTCGAATTTTGAATTCGAAAAAGATTTTTTTTATACACAACAGAAGGGCAAACGAGCAATCGGAGGCCTTTGGCGACCACCGACGCCCACCCGACACTCATCCACATTCGCATTGTATATCAAAACTAAATGAACTGTTTTTATTCAAAATATAATTATAAAAATGTACTTCTTGAAAGTTAAACATAACATTCACTACCATCTGTAGGTACCTATGTGTTTGTTTTTTTTTATGATATAGCGGCAAACGAGCAGGTAGTTAGTGACTACCGCCGCCCATAGACATCCGCAAAACTAGATGTACTGCAGACGCGTTGCCGGCTTTTAAGAAAGAGGAATTCTCTTTTCTTAAATAATTATTTGTTATTAATTATTATTTGTTTACGTTACCTCTGTCATTCTTTGCTGTATCAAAGTAGCCGCTGGCCAATGGCAGAGGGAGGAGGGAGGGCAGCTCATCTGTGTGACCTCTATGCGGATGACTGCCTCGTGGTCTAGTGGTAAGCATTTAAACCACAGACGTGAGGTTCAGGGTTCGAATCGCAGGTGGACATAAATTGTTATTGGAATTTTTCAATTTCTAATAACAGTCCTGAGTCAGGAAGTTGGCGGTGCCCCCCGTGCCTCGGAGAGCACGTTAAGCCGTAGGTCTTGCGCTTAATTTTTCTCCAGTCGTGTCGGATTGCCGTCCCATCGGAATATGAGAATAAGGGAATAGAGAGTGCACTTGTGTCTGCGCGCTCATTTGTGAACAATAATATGTTCTGCGATGATAGGCTCGTCTATAGACGGCCGCCGTAGCCGAAATTTGGCTAGGACGACATGCGGATGCTATCGTAATTTTCTTGTAATAAAATGTTGGCTGTTCAACTGTTTCAACTGATACATTATAAAGGGCCCACGTAATATCAGGACTGGTTTAACCATCGGTCAATCTACTGAGTGGATTCCTTTTTAGGAACTGTATTGCACTGTTATGTATTTTCCCTTTTAATAATTATGTATTGTCTTAACTATAAATTGTGTGATTTCCTTTCCTTTTTTTAATATGTATTATGTACTAGCTTCCGACCGCGGCTTCGCCCGCGTGGATTTCGGACTTCAAAGATTATTCAAAATTTTAACTTATTATGTTATTCTGATATGAAAGCTATATTAATGTAAAGTTTCATGAAAATCCGTCCAGTAGTTTCGGAGACTAGCCCGAACAAACAGACAAACAGACAACAAAAAAATTATAAATCATAGAAAAGTGTTCTGTTACTATTTTAAAATCGTCCCTAATTAGTTTTTCGTAAATATATTCAATATTACAGATATTAAAATTTTACTATTTTATTATATGTATAGATGTGCCTTAGACTAAGTTGTGAAAGTTAGCACAACTTTATTTTTTTTGCGTGTAAATTATTGTACCGACATATAACAGTGTAGTGCCTGAATAAAGATCTCTTATTCTTATTCTTATGGGGGTCGGAGGTCATGAAAATAACTCAGACCGCTCGTTTGCCCCCTTTACGCCATAAAAGACCGAGCTACGTAATAAAATTCCCATGTACTTGCCCTAACCATCGATTCGCACGTTTTCTATTAACCTTACACAGTTTGTCGCCTTGGGATCAACAAGAAAGTGTCAAACTTTTTATATAAAACTTGTTCTCTAGAACAAGTTGGATATTCTCGGGTCGTGTATCTAAAGTAGATGATACTTTTAGTTTTTTGACCTTTAAAACTTAGTGCCACTGAAATTGTGTATCAACAAGATAATATTTTAGGGGTATAATATATAGACAATCTTATATCGTTGAATTTAATATGTATAGTATTTATATTATTATTTAAATTAAATACTTATTAGTATACTAGTATTTTATTTTAGTTTTTTTTCAAGTGTACCTACTCAATTCGATAATGATTTTAAATGTCCTTTTCCCCAAGGTTGTTTGGAAGAAATCGCTTCCTTAGCGATGACACCACCTAGAGCAAAAGCTCTAGTTTATAAGTTTCATATTATCCTACTAATATTATAAAGGCGAAAGTTTGTAAGAATGTTTGTTACTCTTTCACACAAAAACTACTGAATGGATTTTCATGAAACTTTACAGTAATATAGCTTTCATATCAGAATAATATAATAAGTTAAAATTTTGAATAATTTTTGAAGTCCGAAATCCACGCGGGCGAAGCCGCGGGCGGAAGCTAGTTGTTATATATTTTTTCAATGTGGGCAAATAAAGAATAATTTCTTTCTTTCTTATTTTAACACTAGCTATGAGTTTACTATTCTTTTTATGATAAAAGTATTTTTATAGATATATTTATATATTATTACCGCTTGTGATCAGTATCAATTTACATACGTCCAGTAGTTTTACTTGTAATACTAGCAATCTTTTTTTTTCAACTTTTTTACAGTACGTAGTGGAAAACGAGCAGTCGGAGCCGTTTTTCTACCGACGCCGCCTAGGGACTCGCATAGAGGTTATACAGATGCGTTGCTCTCCTTACTCCCCGCCGCCATGGGCTGGCTGTCACACCGGAACGCGACAGCACACCTGTCGCCGGTACCGCACACCTCCCCGGTCGTGCCGGCACAATTCATGCATGCATGCAGTGGCACTCTCACTTTTGCATTAATGATTTTTTTAAGGAGCAAACGAGCAGTCGGTCCATTTTTTTGACTATCGACAAACATAGACATCTGCACAGAAGCTTTACAGATGCGTTGCCCTCCATCCTCCACCCTGCGAATATCAGTAGGATTTATTGTATAGTGCGTTGCGTCGATTACTAAATAATTAAATTTTTGGTTGTAATTACTACACGAACATAAGTACGCGGACGAATCCGCGGGGCGTAGTTAGTATATACAGTAAACCTCGACCTCGTTACTTAGCTATTTTGGGTCGGGACGCGCTTCCTTTGATCTTAACCTCAAGTAACAGTATGTTACATTAGTAAATGTTGTAAGATATTTTGTATATAATATGAATAGTTTTTAGGACGAGGTAGGCCACGCTGCATGCATGTATGTAGCACAATTGGGCCGGCACGTCCGGGGAGGTACCTCTCGCCTACACGAGGCCGGCATCGAGCTGTGCTGTCGCGTTTCGTGCGGTATGTAAGTAGCCGACAACCCATGGAGATGGGAGGAGGAAGGAGGGAAGCGCATTTGTTTATATCTATGCGGATGTCTATGGGCGTCGGTAGTCGTGAAAATGGCTCAGACTGCTCTTCTGCCCCTATATACCATAAAAAAAGTTTTCTTCCTTTTTGCGTTCTTAGCGACGTAAAAAAAATATCTCTCTATCTACTTCGTAAGGCAAAGGTGTGAAAATATGTTGCTGTTGTGTGAAAATCAAAATATTTTCTTCTCTTGAGATTCTATATATTTTTTTATAGTATAAGGGCAACCGAGCAATCGGAGCCGTCCTTCCTCATTCTCCCTCCATGGGCCACCGGCTACTTACACACCGCACGAAACGCGGCAGCACAGACGTCACTTTACGCCGGTTTCGTGTAAGCGAGAGGTACGCAGTGAGGTAGTGCCACACTGCATGCACGTGCCACACAACTACCTCTTACAAAACTTACGTCTTTTCAAATCAAACGGTATAATCCATTGGGATCTTTGGGATCCACGGAAGGAGAACATCCTAACCTTCAAATTTTCCTTTAAGTATCGTCGCATAAATCACATTGTTCGTCAACTTTCTTACCACTAAACGTTGCACAGTTTTTAGGGTTCCGTACCCAAAGGGTAAAAACGGGACCCTATTACTAAGGCTCCGATGTCCGTCCGTCCGTCCGTCCGTCCGTCTGTCACCAGGCTGTATCTCATGAACTATGATAGTTAGACAGTTGAAATTTTCACAGATGGTGTATTTCTGTTGCCGCTATGACAACAAATACTAAAAAATAAATAATATGTATATTTAAGGGAGCCCCCATACAATAAACGTGATTTTTTTGCTCGTTTTTGCTCGACGTTGACTACGGCAACAGGTAGACACTTGAAATATTCACAGAATATTAAGTTATATATTGTCTTTAAAAACATTTTACTGAGCCAATCTTCAGGCGTAAATTGTGCAGTGGTAAGCCGGACACGTCCAAGGAGTTCATTCAGGAAATTCAATTCAAAATCCAATTGGTGGCTTCATCTCCATTTGTTATAGTCAATTCAATCCAAAATCCAATTGTATAGTTGGTGGCTTAGTTTTCATTTGATACACAGTTAATATATTTGAATGAATGCGTTGTTCCAATGACCTCAATCTGAATAACGTAGCTTAGGTCATCTAGATTCAAGGTCGTCGCCAAAGAGGAACAAGGAGATAATACAAGTGAACTTTCATTTGTTTTTGAGTTTACCTTTGACTCAATTTTCATTCTCCACGTCACTTAGCTCCCTGGGGCAGTGACTGACGACATCCATGTCTACGTTTACATTACTTTTAATCGGTCACGTGCTTCTAATGCACGTTTATGCGCCATTGTCAATTCGTCCCAGATTATGATTTTCGATGCTGATAAATCTTTGCACTGCTGAGTTTTGATATATTACATGTTGGTTCTTCAATTGTTTAAAGATTTAACAAAGATGTTAATGCTGGATGGGCCATATTAACGTCTGTGGCTGCTGTTACAGTAGAAGCAACTGCAACCGTAATGGTGGATCTCACAAGAACAGTAATGACATTAAACAGATCAGTTCAAATATAAACTATTTTCATCATGAATTGTCATCATTATTAATGCATCCGAAACTTCCTATTTTTTTATCGCACGTGATAAAAACACCTATGTCCGTCTCCTAGTTTTAAGCTACGTCTCCACCAATTTTCGGCCAAATCTGTTCAGCCGTTATTTAGTTATAAATAGTGTAACTAAAAAGACCTTATTTTTATACCTACTAGTCTGCGCTTCACGGTTTCACCCGCGTAAGTTTCGATCCCGTGGAAATATCGAGATGAAAAATAGATGCTGGCCGATTCTCAGACCTACCCGATATCACACAAAATTTTATGAGAATCGGTCCAGCCGTATCGGAGGAGTGTGGTAATTAACATTGTGACACGAGAATTTTATATATCTACTAGCTGCGCTCCGCGGTTTCACCCGCGTAACTTTCGATCCCGTGGGAATATCGGGATGAAAAATAGATGTTGGCCGATTCTCAGACCTACTCAATATGCTCACAAAATTTCATGAGAATCGGTCAAGCCGTTTCGGAGGTATGGCAACGAAAACTGTGACACAAGAATTTTATATATTAGATATAGATAGATAGATAGATAGTATATTTTTTGTTCGCTGTAATATGTAATATATAGAGAAGTATGAAAATCTTCTAATTTACAAATTGTTTTGCCAAGTTGTAAACACGTTGCTGTTACAATAATCACATTACACAATTCTAATTAACTAAAAACTCTCTTTCTCTATGTAATTTGATTTGAAATTGAAAACTTTCGCCTACGTGTTATCAAATGCATTTGAGTTTTCTTTATTATTTAACCAACGCCTTCTTTGCTTATATAATTTAAGCCCGTGACGTTACTTGAGATTTGATTTATTATGGTGCCAAACGAGCAGTCGGAGGCATTTTCTTGAGTACTGACGCCCATAGACAACCGCATAGAGACTATACAGATGCGCTGCTCTCCTTTCTCCTCTCACTTTCATGGGCCATCGGCTACTTACACACCGCACGAAAGGCGACAGCTCAGCTGTCACTTTACGCTCTTTAAACTCTGTCAAATTGTAGCTCGGGGAAGCACCACTACTTATATGCCTAGGTGAACACCTCATCAATCAACAGGTATAGTAACTGTTGCTGGCCTGTTGTGCACAATTACAGATTTACTATTTGCCCACATTATATCAATATAAAATTGATGTATAATCTATTACAATTCGTGCGCTTTGTAAGTCGATTGCCCATTACAGGGGGGGTGAGGGAGGGGGTAACGCAACTGGGTAACCATTAACTGAGCGAATGGGAGTCGGCACCAAATGGCTCCGATTGCACGTCTGATAATAAAAGCCAATAAACGGGTTAGGGCGTCAGCACACTATACTTTTAGCAGCGGCGATTTTCCGACTGCACCGTTGCAGCATCACGATTTAACGACTCCTGCGTTCAGTCGCGATATCGGAATCGCGCGATTTAGGGACTGCTGCGATGCTCGATACGCCAAATTCGCAGTCGCTTTGCGAAATCGTCTTTAAGTGTACGGTAGGGAGTGTGTGGCCGCTGCGTTTTTTTTTCCGGAAAAAGAAGTGTCCGACTCTCACAGACTAAAAAACTGGGTTGCCACGTAGTACAGTGCACAGTACACAGTAAGTGACAGAAGTACGGGGAGCCGGGTGGTACGCCAGCGGGAGCTTACGATTGGAAGCACTCTTCTATTTCGTGGCAGGCGTGCCCACCTACTGATACATCCGACTACTGAAGGGAGTAGAGTAAAGAGAGAGAGGGGTTAGCGTGGTCGCTGCGTTCAGCTTCTATAAAGCGTCTAAGTCGCCAATCGCCGCGGCTGAAAGTAGCGTGTGTGCAGTGGCCCTTAAACTTTTACGAAGTCCTAAGAAATTAGCACTAAAAGTTTACGATTCTGTTTCCCCACACTTTGTAATTCTCTTCCTCATGTAATGCTCATATTATGAAGGAGGAAGATGGAGGAATTTAAAAATTAACGCTTTCAAGCTTTTAGAAGTTGGTACCCAGATAAATCGGATAGAATTGTGCAATTGAAATATATATGAATAGAAAATATTGCGCTTTTTGGTGCCTTTTAGATAAAAACTTATTGGCGTCTTTATTATTTTCTAGTAATTTCGTAGTTAATAAGTAGCGTTTTGTAAGAGGCTTGCATGCCAGTCGAATTGGGCCGGCACGACAGGGGAGGTACCTCTCGCTTACACGAGACCGGCGTAAAGTGACAGCTGTGCTGTCGCGTTTCGTGCGGTATGTAAGTAGCCGGTGGTCCATGGAGGTGGGAGGAGAAAGGAGGGCAGCGCATCTGTATAGCCTCTATGCGCATGTTTGTGCGCGTCGGTAGTCATGAAAATGGCTCCGACTTCTCGTTTGCCCTCCTATACCATAAAAAAAGGCATTTTTTATAAAACAAGCTGGAAGAAGAGCAGACGCTGCACAAAACGCTACGGCACAGCTGTCACTTTGCTGTGTGCGGTACTTGCATAGTTGTGCCAGTCTAATTTAGATGCAATGTTGCATTACCTTACTAAAGTCGGTATGTAAATGTAGAAATTCTACCAGGAGCACATAATATAAGAGAAGTCTTTGTCTGTGTTCGATGTTATTCCCATTTATAATATTTAAATTTTATAGTATATGGGGGCAAACGAGAATATCGGAGCCATTTTCGTGACTACCAACGCACATAGACCACAGAGGTTATACAGATGCATTGCCCTTCTTCGTCCTCCAACCCACAAGGACCACCGGTTCAGTGACACACCGCACGAAACACGACAGCACAGCTGTCACTTTACTCCAGTTTCGTGTAAGCGAGAGGTACTAAATATAGAAATTCTACCAGGAGGACATAATACATGAGAATGTCAGTCTTTGTCAGTGTTCGATGTGTAAAGGAAAGATGAATTCCCATTGATACATTATATTCAATTCACCACATGAAACGCTAGCACAGCTCTCAACGTTACGCTGGTTTAGTTAAAGCTATGGCATGCATGCAGCCTGGTACTAGATCTACCTACTAAAAGAATGCATTTAAATGTAGAAATTGTACCAGGAGAACATAATACATGAGAATGTCAGTCTTTGTCTGTGTTTGATGTGTGAAGGATATATTCCTATTGATATGTAGATTCAACAATACCCACTCGCTCAGTCGAGACAGTATAGATTCCACTACAGCGAAGCTGCAGTTTCATTCTAAACTAGCTGATAGCCCCTGATCTGTCTGTATTCCATTAGATAAATTCGGGCTATAGGTTGGACTAGAGGTAGTCAATTACAGGCTCTAAGATACTCAAGAGTAAAGTATCGAATATCTGAGTGATAGATGACGATCGATTAAAGAGAGTTTCGAAGTTAGAGGAGTGTTTTAGGACGAGTAAGTTCATTAATACTAATTCATAATATCTTGCCGTGAACCGACATAAACTGACGAAGATAATTACGATAATTGTTGGTTATTTTCACACTAGCTGCGCTCCACGGTCTCACCCGTGTAAATTTCGATCCCGTGGAAAATAGAAAATCATTTCATGGCATCCCATAGGTTTTTTTCGGGACAAAAACTCCTACGTGTTAATCCAAGTTACCCTTTATGTGTGTGTCAAATTTCATGAAAATCGGTTCAGCAGTTTTTGCGTAAAGGAGTAACAAACAAACAAACATACAAACTTTCACATTTGTAATATTAATAAGATTTAGCCGATGTAGCCTACCGCACATATACGTTTTCTTTAGTGAAGTAATTAATCTCTAGAGAGAGTAAGAGATAGTAATAAATAATAAGTAGAACATATTATGCAGGAGTGCACTATAAAATTCGCTGTCTCACTCTGTTCTTGTTGTCTACTCTGTAAGGGAATCGGCGAGAAGTGATAGGTTGTTGTAGTATTGGCTTATCTAATTGCCAAATTTAATGATTCAAGGTCACCGGGAAGTAAGAGGTAGTGCCACACTGCATGCACCGCCGCTGAGGTACCTCTCGTTCACCCAAGCCTATTTTAAAACTAGTAAAAAGCATTTTGAATATTAATTGAAAAGATTAACAAAAGCTCTTTATAGATTAATTTTAGAAAGAGGTAGTAGCTGTAGCTGAATGGGGCCACACGGCCGGGGAGGTACCTCTCGCTTACATGAAACCGGCATAAAGTGACAGCTGTGCTGTCGCGTTTTGTGCGGTGTGTTCCGGTGGCCAATGGAGGTGGGAGGAGGAGGTTAACGCATAGGTATGTATATAAACTCTGTGGATATCTGTGGGCGTCGGTATTCATGAAATTGGCTTCGACTGCTCGTTTGCCGAATTATATTAGAAATAAAATAATAATGATTCTAAGTCACTGGTATGTAGGACACCAGTAGTACAGGATCTCTCAAGAGACGGTTACAAAAGTTATGCAACGGTATCGATCTTCGCGTTGTGCGACGGAACCCTAAAATGTAAAAATTCTAATGTTTTAATTTGCCACGACCGTGCACGTGTATAAATCACGCACACAAACTCGCGAAAAGAAAAAAAGTTAAAAATCGTGTCGCCGGCACGTGCTACTGCGTCGAGCATTGGTAAGCAAATATATTGACGTTAGCAATTAACAAAGTGGGATATGCATTTTTGTGTTTTCCTTTTCATTGCATTAAAGGTATTAAGCTCTTTCATATTATATTTTATTACTTATATTAATTCCTAAACTAGAACTTGAAAAAAGAAAAAAAAGGTTGATTTGATGATTTTTAAAGCATTTTAAGACCTTTAATGCCATAAAAAAAATCACAGAAATGCAGATCCGACATTTCTACGGTCGATTTATTTTTTATATTAAAAGGGGGCAAACGAGCAGTTGCAGCCATTTTCAAGACTACCGACGTCCATAGACATCCATACAGATAAACCTATGCGTTGCCTCCGACTTCTATGGGCCACCGGCTACTTACACACCGCACGAAACCCGACAGCATAGCTGTCACTGTACGCCGGTATCAAGTAAGCGAGAGGTACCTCCCCGGCCGTGTTGCCCAATTCAGCTACAGCTACTATCTCTAAAATTAATCTTCAAATAGCTTTTGTTAATCTTTTCAATTAATATTCAAAGTGTTTTTTACTAGTTTTAATATAGGCTTGGGTATAAACATTTCTATAACACGGTATTGTATCTAAATTGTTGATGAATTAAGATTTTTTAAGGATTCTGAAGGTCAAAAGTCTGCATAGAGTACAGTCTCAAAATAGTAGAAGGCGAAACTATGACAAGATAGAAACTACAATGGATAATATCTTTGTAATAAAATTCTACGGCGAGATAAGCGAAACAAAATTGTTAATAATTAGATATAATCTAGAAATTTAAATGTATACTGTATTAATGTTACGTACATAATATGAACTTATAAAAGAAACATTTATGGCAATTGGTGCCGTCTGCTTATATCAGTGTTTCTTTACTTTTCTTACTTCTTCTTTACTCATTTTTGTTGCCCCCGTAATCTTTATGAAAAACTGATTTTACCCCTCTTGAAAAAACAGTGTTATCGAAACAACTGTGGCGCAGTGCTTTGTCACTTTTTTATTATTTTACGATTCTATAATTTGGTAATTTGTTACCCCCGTGAAGCTAAATTACCCCTGGTAATTACCCTCAGGTAAAAACCCAGGGGTTACTATAACGTGTCTTACGTGAAGATATGTTGCTAGAACTTATTCATTGGTTACCATAGTTAGTCCAGTAGTAGTAGTAGGGAACTAAGCGCTAATACAGTTCAATAATTCCCGCGTACAGCTCTTAGCTCCTAGGGAGCCATTAGTTTCGACGATGAGGGCGACTGCACACACGCTTTTAGCAGCGGCGATTTAGCGACTATCTGCGTTCAGTCGCAGTATCGAAACAGATTTAGCGACTGCTGCGATGCTCGATACGTAGCACTCGCAATCGCTGAGCGACTAAATCGCAGCGTTTTTAAGTGCGCCCTGGGCAGCGTCTCGTTGAAATCAGCTTCTAAAAATCGACCAAATCGCCGATCGCTGATGCTAAGAGCATTCGTGCGGTGAGTCTAATTACTACCATTAATCTAGTACAGGAGCCGAAGCGCTAACACACGGTTCAATAATTCCCGCGTACAGCTCAGCTCTCAGGCGGCCATTAGTGTCGACGCTAACATGGCGGCATGACACGGGCCATATAGAGGCGTCTACAATACACTATTATCTGGATGAAATAACGTTGCTATGTTTTCTTTTTGAAAACATGCTGTGATTGATTAATTTTTCTCACACCCG
>LUGF01059951.1:141561-151937 GCA_001625245.1 Calycopis cecrops
ACCGCACGAAACGCGACAACACACAGCTGTCACTTTACACCAGTCTCGTGTAAGCGAGAGGTACCTCCCCGGTCGTGCCGGCCCAATTCGACTGCATGCAAGAATGCAGTGTGGCACTACCTCTTACCAAAAAGTTGTGGAAAATAAATAAATAACAATTTTGTAGTGCGTCGCAAATCTAATATATAAAATTCTCGTGTCTCGGTGTGCGTGATTGAACTCCTCCGAAACGGCACGACCGATTCGCATGAAATTTTGTGTGCATTTGTAGGCCTGAGAATCGGCCAACATCTATTTTTCATCCCGATATTTCCATTGGATCGAAGGCTACGCGAGTGAAACCGCGGAGCGCCGCTAGTTTCATATAAAACGGGCTTAATTGAAATAACAATTACGCGTTCAACTAGATGGGGATCAAACCGCACTCAACGAAATTAAATTCCAAATTTAAACGATTCATAGTGACGCGCCAACTTGGTAATTCGAGTGATTCATCGATTGCGAATCATCCGACTCGAGTAGTGATTGATCGCAATTTGCCGCTGTGTTTGACGTCAATACGTATTAAAGTCGCCCGGGCCCAGCCTCTGAACGTCAATATATAGGCTTTCACTAATGGATAAGTTATATCATATTGATGTGAGGATAAAAGTTGACCGTAAAGATATTTAATCCTACTAATATTATAAAAGCGAAAGTAAGTATGAATGTTTGTATGGATGTTTGTTACTCTTTCACGTGAAAACTATTGAGTGAATTTCAATGAAACTTTGCAATAATATAGCTTACACATCAGAATAACGAAAAATTTATCAATATATATTATATGCAGTAAGTACGACTTGAAATATACTATTGTAAAGTAACGGATTGACAATTCGGCCACATAACATTACACGTTACCATGACAACATATTTTCCAATAACGACAAGACGTCTGGCGGGTCAGCTAGTATAAGCTTTTAAAGTAAAAAATTTTTTAGCGGCGTTAGATATAGTTATATCGGTTGTCCATATGAACGCATGTTTTTTACTTCATAACAAATATATTTGGTAAGAGTTCTGGATTGCCGCCGAATTCGGTCAGCACGCCTCGGAAGAGATACCTTTCCTCAGCTTATTCCACCAAGAGCCATCCCGTTGTTTTGTGCACATTGTGCCTTTTCATCACGTCTAACATAGTGGTGAGACGGTGATTGCGTTCGCCGTGAAACCTCACTGTTATATTCGTAAACTGTAGTGAATGCTTTTGCGCTTGCAGTGATTGAATCACTACATGCTCACAGCGACCGGTCATTGGTATTACGCGTTCGCTGTGATCGCTGGCAGCGCACGGTGATTTTTCACAGCGATTTCTATCCGACACCATTTAACTCAAGCGCTAATCGTCATGTTTTGACTTGTATAGACTTATAGCAATAACTAATAATAAGTTGGTTTTTAATTAAATAGTAATCACGTAATAATATTAGTGTAATTAATATATTTTCTATAAAGAATTATTATTTTTAAAATTTTTATTAAGTACCTATTTCTTCACGTTATAAGCATTAATTTCAGTTGGTGTTTACCTAACGTTTAATAACATAGTGGCTATTTGGGACTTGATGTTTGGGAGCATTGAAAATGTTTGTTTTGGCCTTTTTATAACACAATTTAATCTTATTAAAGTAGATAGGGACATAGACAAGTGACCTTCAAAATGCGATATGACATATGGTGATCACCGCTAGACGCGGCGCTAAAGTAAAGAGTGATTTAAAGAGTAATTAAATCACTGCTACTATTCACGGCGATTTTCTACAACTGCTCAGGGCGATCGCTGCTATTCAAATATCACTCTTAGGCATACCTCTGCATGTTTATGTGGATGTCTATGGGCATCGGTGACTGTCACAAGGCTCGCAATATAAGAATACCGATTTATGTCACGATGAATTACTGTCACCATTGCGGCGCCGTGTAGGTCACTGCAACGTCACATATATACATCTTGTAACAAATACACCAAACAACACAAGCTCTGGATGTGATGAGTCGTGTGTAAAACATTTATTAGTTGAATGCGCGTTATTTAATTCAGACAAAAGTGCCGTTAATTTGCATATAACACTGAAAG
Organism: Calycopis cecrops; assembly: GCA_001625245.1. Lineage (NCBI taxonomy): Eukaryota > Metazoa > Arthropoda > Insecta > Lepidoptera > Lycaenidae > Calycopis > Calycopis cecrops. The sequence continues at coordinate 143,681 of LUGF01059951.1, forward strand.
AATGTTTCTCCGAAGTAAACATTACTGTAATTTTCATTAATATTAATTATTATCATTTAATTTAGCATTGTCAAACATTGTTAGTCCATAGTGGCCGCTAACGACCCTAGTTGTTATGTGCGACCCTAAATAAATAATTAACAAAAAGGCTCGCAATTTTCGATTGGTACTTAAAAGATAAATAAAAATAGGTCATAAGTCATTCTTATAAAACAGAACCATTAAAATGAAAAATATTATGTACATATTATGAAAGTTGTAGAAGCATTTTTAAATATCTAGACAGCCATTAGTATTTGTCTAGATGTCTGTATCTTGTAGTGCTACGTCGTAGATGCTCCGCTACGAATTATACTGCAAGAAATATGACCCAGTAAAGACCGTCACAGGCGTAGCTATGATATATGTTAATATGCCGTGTTATAATATATATTATAGTAAGCTATCACCCAAGGAGACGATGCTATAATATATATTTTGGCCTTTATTTTATTGATGGTCGACCTAATTGTAATATATATTAAAGTGCCACACTGCATGCTTGCATGCAGCTGAATTGGGCCAGCACGACTGGAGAGGTACCTCTCGCTTACACGAGACCGGCGTACAGTGACAGCTGTGCTGTCGCGTTTCGTGCGGTATGTAAGTAGCCGGTGGCTCGTATAGGAAGAATGGAGGGCAATGCATCTGTGTGGCCTCTGTGCGGATGTCTATGGGCGGAGATAGTCATGAAAATGGCTCGGACTGCTCGTCTCTCTTGTAATATATAAAAAACAAAAATACAGATATTCAACACCATCTGTATAATTTATAGTTACATACACTCTTTTGCAAAAAAAACGGGCGGTTTTGATTTTTTTCTTTCCTGAAAACAATATGATACAAAAAAGGATTTAAGTCTTCTTAATATATTACTGGCCGGTCGTAAATGTGTCGTGATGCCAAAAATGTACATTCGAAATGAAAATTTTTGACTGATCTTATTTTAAAAAGAATACCAATTTTTTGTACAAATTCTGGCGGGAATCAACGAAAGTTGCTGTTGTCTTTGAATAAGTTTTAGGCTATTCTTTATTGGTTTCGTTGAATTAGCTGCTTATAGAGACATTTAAAATTATTGTTTTTAATGCTTAGTGGTCTGGATGATGGCAGATAAAATTGTAAGAGCCAGCAAAATTATTGCTTTACTTGAAGAGGGCTGTAGCCAATGTTATGTGGCTCAAAGGCTAAATGTAAGTCGTTCAACAGTCCAACGAACCTGGCAGCGTTATCAAGAGACGGGTTCCATGAAAAGAAGGCCTGGATCTGGAAGAAAACCATCCACTGAATCAAGAGATATTCGTTTTCTGGTGAGTCAAGCTTTGAGAAATCGCAAATCTTCGTATTCGGACCTCAAGAACAACCTTGAAGACGTAAGAAATGTGCAAGTTAGTCTATGGACGGTCAGGAGGAGGCTTCTCGCTGCCAACTTACACAGTCGTCGCCCCGCCCGCGGTCCTAAATTACTCCGTGAGCACCGTGTTGCCAGACTTCACTTTGCTCAAAATTGTGTATCATGGACTCAAGAGGATTGGGATAGGGTATTGTTCTCTGATGAAGCCAGGATATCACTTTATGGTGAAGATCGACGTCGGCGAGTGCTGCGAAGACCAGGGGAGCGTTATGCAGAGGTCTGCTTTGAAGAAATAACGCCTCACGGTGGAGGCTCTGTTATGTTTTGAGCCGGGATAACCTCTTTAGATCGTACAGAGTTAGTCTTCATCGAAAACGGCACATTAAATGCACATCGCTACGTGACGGAAATTCTTTCACCTCATGTACAACCCACATTAGCCGTTCTTGGCGAAAATTCGATTTTTATGGATGACAACGCTCGTGCCCACCGATCAGGCGTTGTAGGCGCTTACATGATGGAGGTCGGAATCCGTCGTTTGGATTGGCCAGCTCGAAGTCCCGATCTCAATCCTATTGAGCATGTTTGGGACCTTCTCAAGCGACAAGTGAGATCAGTGCAGCCGGCTCCACAAACCATAACAGAGCTAAAGAATGCGGTCACGGCGGAGTGGGAACGTATTCCGCAGGAAACCATAAGGGATATACTGGCGAGCATGCCCACGCGAATGCAAGCTGTGATTTCAGCAAGAGGGGGTCACACACCTTATTAATCTATTCAATGTTTTAAAGTAAAACTTATTTTTTACAATTAAAATTAGTTATTCATTTTTTACTTACAGGGCAGGTGAACTACCCCTGTTTTGATTTTTTACATTTTTCTTACCAATCCAGTCAAAACGTTACGCTAGATTTCACAAAACGATTCCTTGGTGATTAATTTACGAAACCATAAAGATATCACTACCTAAAATCACGAAATAACGTAATAATAATCACTTAATTGATTATTATTTGCTTAGGTGCCCGTTTTTTTGCAAAGGAGTGTATTTATTATTTTGTACCAAATTTAACGGTCGAACTCGCACTAAGTTGTTAACTTTTAACGTAAAACGCTTTTAACATAAAATATTAACGACACTTGAATATCATCTGTTTAACGACTTACCCGACTGTACCCGTTTACTAGCTTCCCCGCGCGGCTTTGCTCGCTTTGCAATTTTATGATGCTGTCACCTTGCTTTGGAGCTTGTGTGCCTCTGTGATGCACTAGGCAGGCTCGGGGGAGAGGCCAGACTAAGCAGCTTAGTTAAACAGTCCTCCACCCGTTCCTCTGAATCAGCAGAAGGCAGTGTAGTCTGGGACGAGTGGTGGGTCTGATTTGGACGCGTTGATGGCGTCTGGAGTTCTCCAACCGAGGCCAGCCTGTCGCTGGAGGGATCCTGTTGCCTGCGGGACCACGACCCTCCAATTATAGCGGCTGAATGAAGCGGTATTGCACTCAGTGTCGAGTCCGACAAAGGTCTAGGGCCACCTGGGCTTCTAGGTATCATACGCAAAAGCATTACCCTTGCATCAACAAAAAAAAACAATACAACTGAAGTAAAACTTAATTATAGATTTAATACACAAATTCATTAGAGTAGCTACAATGACATAACACGTCATATGATATTTATTTTTTAAATACAAAAAAATTTCACTTAAATCGAATTTGAATGTTGAATTTGAACGACAACTTCCATTGGCCTCGCCCGATGTGTGCTTTTTGTAACGCTCGCGCCAGCTTACTTCCCAAGTTCAGCGCGCATATAGAAGTTTTACTTCAAAAAAAGGTCATCTCGGGGAGCACGAATTCATTTAAGGCATTTGTATTGTAATTTGTAATATTGCGATATTAATTAACAATATAAGGTGATGAATGACAGGGAGGCATTAAACTGCCATAAGTAAACTCAAAGTGGGATTATTTGACCCAAAACTTAGTGAGTCGACGTTTGTCTAAGTTTGGAAAAATGTTTCTTTCACAAGCTCGTAATCTCGTTAAGATTAGCCTCATTTCAGAAAGCGATTGCCGAGTCGCTTGTCTAGTAAATGAGTGAACGCATTGCCTCAATTTATTATCCTGAACAACGCTTTATTTTTTTTATATCTTTAGTCTGAAAATCATATTGAAGACAAAAAGCTGTTAGGAGGAAGGAAGAAATGTTACAAAAGAAAATTTTGCTTTTTCTTTTCATGTACGACGAAGTCTTAATATTTTAACAGAATTTCCCCTATCATAAATCTTTTATTTCAGTATAAGGAGCAAACAAAAAATAAAAACAACAATTCATAAGTGTCTTGCTCTACAGTAACAAGTTTCTGAAATGTTTAATAGATAATAAACACATACTTTTTTTGTTAATACTAACATTTATAAGTTATATTACATTAGTTGATGTATTTTAAATATTCTTAGGTTTTCTTTGTACAACACTCAATATACATAAGTTTACCTATATATAATTGTTGCACAATAAGTATTTGTTAGTAGATGCTAAGTTACCTTTTTAAAGTGTATACAGTCATTGGTGAACCAAATAAAGAAATAAATAAATAAACAAGCAGTTGGAGCTCTTTTCAGGACTACATATAATCATCCGCATAGTAGTTATATACATGCGATGCCTTCGCATCTTGGGCTCCCCCATTCATGGGCCACCGGCTAATTACAAGCGCGACAGCACGGCTGTCACTTCACGCCGTTCTCGTGTAAGCGAGAGGTGCCTTCCCGGTCGTGCCGGCCCAATTCTGCTGCAGGCACACAGCGTAGCACATCCTGTTGCTCATCACCAGTCTCCAGTCCTCATCAAGGCCAAAAGTCTTTACTGATACAATCAATACGAGTTCTTACCATCGATATTTCAGCTTCATTATTACCCTTACTTTTTTGTCGCTGGGGAATTCTAAGACATTCCTCGAGGTTGGGGAAAACCTGGAGAATATGTGCGACTTGAAAGCATAAACGGCTAAAACCCACTAAACCCGAGCGGTGTTCCTCCTATTCCGCCCGATATGATCGTTATTATTCCTGGGTATTAAGAACGATGAGTCACTGGGTGCAAGCTCGTAACCGGGACCTTTGGAGCTGTGTCCAGTAGTGGATGTGCTCAAGCTGATGATGATGAATGAGAATACAGTTCTTGTATAAACCATATTAACAATAATTGGTTTATTGTTTTTTTTTATGATATAGGGGCAAACGAGCAGGTGATTAGTGACTACCGTCGCCCATAGACATCCGCAAAACTAGGTATCTTTCAGACGCGTTGCCGGCCTTTAAAAAAGAGGAATGCTCTTTTCTTGAAGATCCCTAAGTCGTATCGGATCGGAAATACCGAGGAAGGCAGCTGGTTCCATAGTACTGTTGTTGTGAAATCCCTAAACCTTGCACTCGTGAATAATTTTATCTGTGTAGGTCAGCCGAATTCGAAATTATGTGAGTGCTGCATGTGAGAAAGTGGGTTAGAGCGCTCGGCAGTAAATAACTGTTTCTAGTTAGGTTTCGCTGCCTACAGTATTTGTATTAAAGTCATCATCTACGTGGGAAAGTTCAGCTCTGAGATAGCAGCAATATGTCCTACCTTACCTAGTTTATAAGTATTCTTTCATGCACACAAGGGTTGTCTGGAAGAAATTGCTTAAAAGCAATAAGACCGCCTTTTGTGTACATAAACATTGTACGTAAAATGGTATCTGTAATTATTTATTTGTCTAATAGTTTATGTACACAATAAAGTATATTTTCATTTTTTTTTCATTTCATTTCATTTCAAAAATCAAAGCACTGTAGCTTTTTTTTGTAGTTTATAGTCGAGTAGCTAGTCCAAAACATTTTCATGACTACCGATGCTGATAGACATGCGCATAGAGGTTATACATATGCGTTGCCTTCCATCCTCCTTCCACCTCCATGGGCCACCGGTTACTTTTGAAAAACTGCTATTGAATAAATACTGCTGTTTGCATCTATTGATTGCTTAATGAAATTAATGTTTGTTCCTTTCATTGCTGTTAAGTGAAATTAATGATGTGAATTCTTTTATCGTCGTTACTGGGTAACTAAATGTGAAGCGCAATGTCGATAGACAATTCTGTAGATTTGTTTCGCAGTCCCTTACTTGTTCGTCAGAATGGATCCTGAACCAGAATTCTCACATTTCACTTTAAAAATGACACCTTAAAGAGCAAGTCTGGTGGTATCCCGATTCGACTGCATTAGATCAATAACTTTAACGATCATTCAGCTGTCTATAAATGGGAAGGGGAGTTTGTTTTTGGTTTAAAAAGTAATATTACTCCCTTAATATTTTATGCATTCTAAAGTCAGGGGAGCTGCCCAGTGTAATCACAAGTTGCAATTATAATTAGGCGTCCCAGTCATCATCATCATCATCATCCTATCGCAGTCCACTGTTGGACGAAGTCCTCTCTCACAGCACGCCACTGGACTTGATTTTCGTCTAACCTTTCCCACAAATTTAGATTTACGTAATGGGACGAAACTTGTATCACAAACTTGGACAGAACATAATTAGCACTACCATCTTGACCGGCGTAGGAAAGGGTGAAAATGTGCTGACCCTTCGAATCTCAATAATTGAGAATTATTGGGATCCCCATAATTGAGAATTATTGGGATCCCTATAATTGAGAATTATTGGGATGCCCATAGTTGAGAATTATTGGGATTCGGAGGGTCTTCCGTTCCAAATAAAAATGCTATATTTTCCAATTCCGGTCAGTCCACTTTATGTTAATAAAGCACACGAGCAAACTTTATAGGTAGCCGGGGTGAACTTAGAGAAATGCTGATCCCGTTGTAAATAATTGTACGTTTTCGCGTCGAAATTCAACTTTCCACCGGCACCATCTAGACGTTCGGAAGTCCACTACTGTGCGCTTTAAACGCAACTTCATCCCCTTCTTTGTGGAATCAGCTGCCGCCCTCGGTATTTCCGGACCAATATGACTTAGGGATCTTCAAGAAAAGAGCCTACTCTCATCTTAAAGGCCGGCCACGCAACTGCAAAACCCCTGGTGTTGCAGATGTCTGTGGGCGTCGGAAAACACCATCATCTCGGTGACCCGACTGCTCGTTTGCCCCCTGTACTATAAAAAAAAAAAATTATCCCCAAATGAAAATACATATCATATCACCTAAAACATTAAGGTAGTGTAGTAGGTAGGTAGTGTATTGTTGCGAGTTCTCTTCAATCTGTATTTTGTTCTGTGTTCTGTATCGAGAAAGGGAAAGTCATAATGCAATTTGAAGCGAGAGAAGCCGCGGGCAAGAGCTAGTAATATAATATAGATATAGCTAGAATCCAAATCTTTAAACAAAAATACCTAAGAAAAATAACCGTGTATTTTAAATGAATGTTTGTCTGTATTCTTTCTAGAATGGTAATGCATAGTACATTTGAGAATGTGATGATATTTAGAAAAGTTGTTCTGAATGCGTCCACGAAGGTTTCTAAGTTGCTACGACAAATTTTCGACAGATGGCGCCACTGTCATTCCAAAGAGTTTTATATATTGCTATGATAGTCCACGCTGCCGTATCTGTTGATGGCGTAGCAAAGTGCGCACGGTACAGCTACTTTTATATTATAGTACCTTCGTGGAGAGATGGGTTTTAGTTGGAGCTGCATGCTGGTTTGCAGCCGAAATGGGCCAGCGGGGGTGGAAGCTCCTGCTTACACGAGACCGACGTAAAGTGACAGCTATGCTGTCGCGTTCGGTGTGCGAGTTTCCGGTGGCCCATTGAGGAGGAAGAAGGGCACCGCAGCTGCACAGCCTGGGTTATGTTGATGTTCGTGGGCGTCGATTATTAAGAGACTTCGACGACTCTTCTTCTAGTAAGAGGTAGTGCCACGCTGCATGCTTGCATGCAGCCGAATTGGGCCGGCACGACCGGGGAGGTACCTCTCGCTTACACGAGACCGGCGTAAAGTGACAGCTGTGCTGTCGCGTTTCGTGCGGTGTGTAAGTAGCCGGTGGTCCACGGAAGTGGGAGGAGAAAGGGGGGCAGCGCATCTGTAGTCTATGCAGATGTCTATGGACGTCGGTAGTCATGAAAATGGCTACAACTGCTCGTTTGCCCTCCTATATCATAAAAAAAAAGACTCGTATGGCATAAAAGAAAAAGAAGCGACGAAACTTGCGTTAAATAATTCAATGGCACACGAATAACGCATTTATTTGTGGTTTATTTGCGAGCTCCATCGATTTGTATCGGCATCACCTGGGAGCGTTCTGTTTATTTTACGAGTCCTATGAATTACTTACTTAACGCTGTATCTGTTTTTTTGTCGACGCAGGGGCATTTACGTATGATACCTAGGAGCCCGGGTGGCATCTAGCTCTATGTCGGACTTGACACTCCATTACCGATTAAAACCCTGAGGGTGTCTTCAGCCGTTATAATTGGAGGGTCCGCGATGTACAGTCAACAGGATCCAGCTACAGGCTGGCCCCTGACCCTACTACGACATCGGAATGTAATGGGGTCAGGTTCCCATACTGACTCCTGGCCCCAGTTAAAAAGAAGCACCACCAATTGCCGAATCTAACCCACCATTCGTGCCAGTCCACGTTGCCGTCTGCCGATTCAGAGGGATGGTTACAGGACTACTCAGGCCCACATATCCCGCTCACGTGCATTATAATATGTCAAACAGTTGGTTAGTCTTAAGATCGAGCCAGACGACTCCATTGAGGCTGTAGGCTAGTCTGGGTCCCATAAAATGGACCCAGCCGGTCGCCGAGGTGACCCTGTTGTTAACAGATCCGGGGTCATCTTTTTTTTTTTTTTTTTTTT
>LUGF01059951.1:152044-167280 GCA_001625245.1 Calycopis cecrops
GGCCCAATTCGGCTGCATGCAAGCATGCAGCGTGGCACTGCCTCTTCCTAATCTCATCTCACTCTTCTAAGGCGGCTGAGGGCTTCCGTGAGGTTTTACTGGGGTAGGGTTCTCCCATTAGTAAGTTCAGAATCCCCACTCTGGTCGGTAGCCCACCCAGGGTGTACCGATGCGGCGTAAATACTTTCCTCACGTTAAAAAAAAAAAAAAGGTTGGTTATTCCTTCTTAGCTTTGGTCGCCATTTTTAAAACTCGGGTGGGAGGACAATAAGTGAAAAATACATTTCTGAATTCTCCTGATTAGGCTAATTATTCCGTGCAAATTTGTAAGAGGTAAAGCCACGCTGCATTCATGCATGTAGCCGAATTGCGCACGACCAGGATAGCTGTGGTGTCGCCTTTCGTGAGGTAAGTAGCCGGTGGCAGATGGAGGGAGAAGGAGGAAGCAAGGCAACGCTGTATAGCCTTTGTGCGGATGTCTAAGGGCGTCGGTACTCATGAAAATGGCTCCGATTGCTTGTTTGCCCTTTGAATGAATGAATGAAATATTCTATATTGTCCATAATACAAAATTTTAACAATACACAAGAACAATTAAATACATAATTGTCCACAAAGGCGTCCTTATTACTATGTAGTAATTTCTCCAAGACAACCAGTACATATAGGAAAATAAACTTAATCTAAATATGATATTTTATTAAAAAAAAAAAATAAACAAATGAAAAATACATTTCTGAATTCTCCTGATTAGTCTAATTATCCGTGTGACGTGTAAAGGTTATGTAGCTCGTAATATATGTTGAAATATGTTGTGAACTATGTTGACTGCGGCGTGTGACCTAATTGCCGGAGAATATATTTTCGCGCCGGCAGGTGTCTGTTACTCCGGCAAATTGTGTTCCGTTTGTGAGTTATACTTTAAAGGGACACGTTTCTAGAATGCACATTTCAAAGCAACTTTCAAATATTATGAAATGTAAAATATATCCCCGAGTTTTTCCAATTTTATTCGCAATTTGCACCGTGTAATTTATACACATTTTAACATGTATGTTAGCGCGGAGTGGTTATCCATAATAATAAAACAATGAATAAGTAGATGAATAACTTTACTTGATCACAATTACAACAGCAATGAATCAAATTACAATCGAAAGGTATTTATAAGCAGATCAAAACAGTTGCCTGGGTAGAGGGGTAAACGAACGTGTTGTTTTTCCGACAGGAGTGTACTTGTTTTGATCGTCTTATATTACAAGTAATAAAATAATCACACAATAGATCATTTACCAAACATCCACAAACAATAGAGTAATTAACTATACGGTCCTTAAATCAATTAATTAACTGGCGCGCTATCATGTATATTCAAAAATCCTTTCGAGAAGTCGAAATCTTCTACATGACTTGTCATCCACATAGCTATAATACCGAAATGTGAAAAATCACACGAAAATGAAAACGAGAGACTTTACCACGAATGAAAAGCCAGAAAATGTACATCAATACTCTACAGCAGGGATGTCAAAGGTGCGGCCCGCGGCCCGCATCCGAACTTCAGGCCATACCAATAGGGCCCTCGATCACAATATAATATATCACAGAAAAAAAATCTTATCGATGAGCTTCTTTTTAGTTGAACCTGGCCAGTCTACGTATTCAAAACCTAGTACATGGCCCTCTGCAATATTGAGTTTGCCACCCCTGCTCGACAGTGTATGTGTGTGTGTATGTAACCCAAGCCCGGAGCTAATAAGAAACAGATAATCAAAATGTGCAGATGTTACAGAGTAACATGCCATCTACTGCTATAGAAAAATACTTTAAAGGTACAGAAAAGGTTCAGAAAAAAGGAGAATCTCAAATAAAACTCATAGTAAAGTAATAAATTAAGTTAAAATGTGTGTTTATCTTCGAAGTTGCTCACGAAAGTTGATGTGGCCCCGGCGAGCGTGGAGGGCGAGTCGGTCAGAGTTTCACGTGTACGAAGTTGTTTGTGCTTTGAGTTTACAATTTCTTTGGTTCAACTTTGACTGATTGATTTTATGTAACTTGAGCGCTGGCACAATTGATATTTTATCAATTGACCTACAAGAGTTTTTTTATAGTACCAGGGGTAAACGAGCAGTCCGAGCCATTTTTACTACCGACAACAAACATCCGCATACGGAATATATGATATATAATTCAAATGCATTTTTTAAGTAAAAAATATTTTGTTTAGCGAGTACGTTTTTAGTAAAGCGCACTTTACTTGGGGAGTAAGTTGACGAATGCGTGACGAGAGCGTTACGAAAAATGTGATCGGTCTAGACGAACGGAAGTTGAGAGGGAGACGTAAATTATATTAAATATAGAAGACAGAAAGAGTCAAGTTTCTAATATTACTGTAGGAGCAAGAAAGAGCCTGGCTCGCGCACACTTTCTTTCTGTCTCCCTCTCATGGCCAGTTATGTAGTGTATGAAGTTGTACATACATACATAAGCTCGGAAGACATTACCCTCGGTTAGAGACTGGCATTCGACCAAAACGTGTACTAAATGGAAATGCTTGTCGTAATCAATCAAAGGCAAAAAGTGATGAATATAATATACTTGTTTGAGACTTTCGTGTTTATTACGCATATTGTAATTACTTTACGGGTTTTAACATGGTAAAAATTGAGTCGGCTCGGGACCACGGCTGGTGTAAGCCAGTCGAAACGTCGGGCAAAGGTATATATTTTGGCCTTTAATTAATACCGTGTTAAAACCCGAAAAGTAATTACAATATGATGGATATATGTCTTTACGAGGACCTTACCGTTGGTCGCAAGAAGTACACGTGATGCATTGACCGAGTTAGCTCCAATTTACATCATGCCAGCGTGAAGTGAAAGCTATGTGCGCGATTGGCTTTTAGAAGCCAAATGACCGATTTGATTAAGTGATGTAAGCATAGAAGGACAAACGAGAAATCAGAGACATTTGATAATTGCCAAGGCCCATTATCATCCACAAAGTTAATGGTTACGCAGATGCGTGCCCATTAGCCTCCGGCTGCTCATTAGCATCACGAAGCGCGACATAGCTGTGCTATCGCGTTGTTTCATCTTGCGACGATCTTGTTAACGGTTATATCTGTTACTAAAGGAGGTGATAGCTGTATTTCGCCATTAATTCGCTGCAGATAGAAGCGAAAACTTAAACTATCTTAAACTGCTATACACAGCACAGGAATCCTGCGACTCGAACTCGCAGCACTCTGATATGCTAGTAAGAGGTAGTGGCACACTGCATGTTTGTATGTAGCCAGGAGGAGGTACCGGAGGAGGGAGACCGGCGTAAAGTGACAGCTGCACTGTCGCGTTTCGTGCGATATGTTAGTAGCCGGTGGCCCATGGAGGTGGGCGGAGAAAGGAAGGCAGCGCCTCTGTATAGCCTCTATGCGGATGTCTGTGGGCGTCGGTAATCATGAAAATGGCTCCGACTGCTCGTTTACCCCCCTATATTATAAAAAAAAAATCTTCAGCTGGCGGGAAAGAGGGGGGACTGTGCCCCTATCGTGCGGAGTGTAAGTAGCCGGTGGCCCATGTATGAGGGAGGAGGATGAAGGGCAACGTATCTGTATAGCCTCTGTACGGATGTCTATGGGCGTCGGAGGTCATGAAAAAGGCTTCAACTGCCATGGTTTTTCATAGCGTTTGTGTGAACGACAAAGTTGTATTTGTATTTTTTGAATATGTGTTATTTCTCAAAAACTAATAATAATATCTCAAACCAATTTTCGTAGATAGTTTTCATTGAGATCTACAGCATATATATTTTTTAGATTTCTCACTCTCTTATTTTAAAAGTTAGAGGGGGCACTCATTTCTCCACTTTGGAAGCGTCTATCTTTCAAACGATTAATTTGACCAAAAATGGTTTTAGTAACCTTAATGTCATTTTTTAAGGATTTATTCACAGATCCCTCACATACAGGTTTGATGAAAAAAAAAATTTTAGATTCAGTTCTATGTATGGAGTGCCCCTCCTTTATTTCTTAATTTATTTATTTTTATTCAAAATTCTAATAGCGGTTCACAGAATACATCAACCTACAAAGTTACAACTACGACGGAACAATAGTTTCAGATAAAAATGGCTGTGACATACGGACGGACAGACGGACGGACAGACATGACGAATCTATAAGAGTTCCGTCTTTTGTCATTTTGGCTACGGAACCCTAAAAACGTATAGCATGTTCGCTGACGCTAACTTACAATATATTTCTCATAAAGAACTTTCATTTTAAAAATAAAATGTGTATTTATTTTTCACGGGCTCTTAGTTTTGCGTACGCTGGCCTGTTTACGGGGGAAATGAGGCGCGGGCTCTGAGCTCTCAAGCGAGTAACGCTGAAATATTATTTAAAACACGTCCTGCTTATGTCCCAGTTTTTGGTGACATGTCGCTTTAAAGCGGTAAGGTCGCTGGATTGCACATTTTTTATGGTACAAGACAAATGCAGTCGGAGCTATTTTCATAATTACCTACATCCTTAGACATAAAAAATGCGTTGTCCTCCTTCCTCCAACCATCATGGGCCACCGGCTACTTACACACCGCACGAAACGCGACAGCACAGCTGTCACTACGCAGGTCTCGTGTAAGCAAGAGGTAACTCCCCGGTCGTGCCTGCCCAATTCGGATGCATGCAAGCATGCAGTGCGGCCTACCTCTTACAAAATCGTTAACATTGATGTAGCTTTAAAGCTGTAAGGTTGCTGAATTGTACACCGATCACTATTATATCTATATTCTTGTTATTAAGAGAAAAGGTTTAATTCTTTCATTGCGTTGAATAGGAGAGCGGAGTTTTCATTTCATTCAATAGGCTTGGAAGTTTTTTTTATTATAGGTAGGCAAACGAGCACTTCAGGCAGCTGTGCTGTCGCGTTTCGTTCGGCTTGTATGCATACGGTGATCCATGGAGGGGTGAGAAGGAAGGAGGGCAACGAATCTGTAAAACCCCTATGCGGATGTCTATGGGCGCCGGTACTCATGAAAATATTTATTGACTGCTTATTTATTCCCCTATACTATAAAACACGTGTATAAATAATAATCATAAGTTTCTATTTTCCATCTAGCAAGCTACTCTGGATATGGTTACACAGTCAGTTTCGAACCTGAATCTCTCGATAGATATTCCTTAACTGCTTTATATAAATACTAGCTTCCGCCCGCGGCTTCGCCCACGTGAAATTCGGACTTCAATAATCCCTATATTTTTTAACTTATTATATTATTCTGTTAGGATATATTACTGTACAGTTTCATGAAAATCCGTTCAGTAGTTTTTGTGTGAAAGATTAACAAACATCCTTACAAACTTTCTCCTTTATAATATTAGTAGGACTAGGCAATTCTAAATTATCATTTAATATTTATCTTCCAAGTTAATATAAATATAGTATGATCCGAGAGTTAAGAGCCCAAGCGACAATTTACCCAGCATCTAATTGGAAATTGAAAGCCTGAAAAGGTTTCCGCTACAGCGCTTTATAACAAGTCTAACCTAGTTTATGTCTTGTATACTTAGTCGCATAATTATCGTGGCGTTTATTTTGCCAACTGTGTCAGGAGGAGGGGTAATGTGTATTGTGTGTATGTATGTCTGTAGATGTCTATGTGCTACGCTTCAGTCTAAACGGCTTGATGGATATATGGTGGCTCGGAAAAGGATCGTAAACGCCTCGCCTAGAAAAACGAAGACGATACGATTTTTTTTTACAGCATAGGAGGCAAACGAGCAGTTAGGTCGCCTGATGTAAAGTGATCACCAACGCCCACAGACATCCGTAACACCAGAGGTCTAACAGATGCGTTGCCGACCTTTGAGGACAGAACAAGCTCTTACGTTACGTTTCCCATTAGTGTGCGTTGCAGTATGGAGTTTGATACAAAGAATACGGATCTGCTCGAGGTGATACGGTTACGATCCCTTTCCGAGTTGATAAGTCTGCGACCATAAGCGTATTAGATGTTATTAGATTCTCTTTTACATCTCGAGTGACACTATAGTAGTAGAGGTAGAGTTTTAATTTATTATTTAAATATTTCCGTCTCCGTAGTTATCTTAGCTTGTGAATGAATGAAATGAATGAATGAAATATACTTTATTGCGTACACAAACTATTTGACAAATAAATAAAAACAGATACCATTTTACATACAATGTGTGTGATGTTTTGTGATAATATGATGAAAAATATTATAATCTTGTTAACAACTACTTCTACATGAGCAATATATGTCGCCAGCATTTCGCTACCAGTTGATCTAGAAAGTCAACGTTCTGCAGTAGGTACTACAACTCGAAAAAACTCCATCCAAACTTTTTCAGACCTCAAAACAGACCACCAGACACCCACAACTCACGCCTTACCTAATAGCATTAATCTGCGGACTTATCAGAGTACGTTATAGATTAACATAGTGTCTAAGTATCGTAAGGACTTGTGTTAGACAAGGAATATATTGGACTGCCTCTTGGTCTAGTGGTAATCGTGTTCAACCACAGACACGCGGTCCCGGGTTCGAATCCCGGGTCGGACCGGAAATTGTAATTGGGATTTTTCAATTTCTAATAACAGTCCGGACTCCGGAAGTTGGCGGTGTTACACCCCCGTGCCTCGGAGAGCACGTTAAGCCGTCGGCCCTGCGCCTGATTTCTCACCGGTCGTGTCGGATTGCCGTCCCATCGGAATATGAGAATGAGGGAATAGAGAGTGCACTTGTATCTGCGCGCACACTTGTGCACTATAATATGTCCTGCGCAGATGGCACGTCTATATAGACGGCCGCCGTAGCTGAAATCGGCTAGGACGACACACACACATATTTGTCAATACGATTAATCATATCATTTGTTATAAATATACATAATAATGCCGCGAAGTTACTCGGTAGGTGAGGCCGAGCTGTAGCCGTGTAGGTAAGTCGAATCGAGTACTTCGGGCTATAAATGTATACACAAAAAATATTAACTTTTCAATTGGGATCGAATGTGTTATGGTAAACTGTTTATATAATATAAAAGCTATTTAGATGAAAAAACCTTAAAAAAATGTAACTAATATTACGTACTTTGACTAGTTAAAGAAGTGATATTTAAAAACCCCGTAACTCCGGGCTCGCGTAAGTAGTGGTAGTGTAAGTCGGGGTAGTGTAAGTCGGGGTAGTGTAAGTCGGGGTAGTGTAAGTCGGGGTAGTGTAAGTCGGGGTAGTGTAAGTCAGGGTATTATTGTATTTAAAAGGTCTATTATAGAAATGCAAATTACACACGATTAACATACATCAACTATGACGGGATTTGAACACGCGATCTCTGGTATAAAGTGCAAGTCCGCTACGTTGCCAACTGGGCCAGCACTTCTACTTCTCAACCACATTTCTCCAGCCAACTGTACCAGTTCCCAGTAAACAGAGTCAATTGTCAACCAGCGCTCTTTGAGATGCACTTGACAATTGGAACTTTATGCAGCTTCAACTGACCTTCTAATTGTCGTTGGATTTTATATATTTTATATTGCATGCGCCAAAGAGAGAGGAATTTTTAGTTTTTAAAGTAAAACTTCATTACTCGCGTTTGACTTGGGTAGCAAGCGGGAGGGTTACGAAAAGTGTGATCGGGCAAGGCCAACTGAAGTTGAGAGGGAGATATAAGTTAGTATAGATAGACAGGGAGATAGTCACGTTTTTTATTTTCAAATATTATAATCTATTCGATGCGTGTAGCATTATCTACTTTTGGCTTGATCATAAAGGTACGTAGCTATTAACTTTAAGGCGAAATGGGCTCCAAATTTGTCAATCCGTGTTCTCTTATATTCAAAACGTAACCTTTAAAAACTATAGATTATCATATTTTTTTAGCCGTGGTTAATGTTAACAAAATACGGCATAGTGCTTAGGTCGTTGAAACACGATTAAACAATTTTGCCTCGATAGAAACAAATCGTAAACTTTAATGAAAAAACACAATTTCTGACGTTTCCATAAATTTTTAAATCCATACTATTCAATAACTATCAAAGTTATTTCCACAACTAAAATATGTATCTATTCCCAATAAGTAATCGAAGAAATTTTAGGAGTCACTTTTTTAAATAAGCGTATGGTTAATTTTGTAAAATAATATTAATCTAAATATTGTCTTTGTTTTCGAGCGCCGTCCACGAAAAATTAACTAGGCGGATCGCTATTGGGACCCATAGCGCCTTAAGTATACTATGTGATTAGTAATAACAATAAATATAAAATACGAAACTTTTACAATTTTTTTTTTCAGAGATTTTAATGTTCTCCACTTTAGCCGAAGTGACTTGATTTTTACATATGAGAAGTTGTTAGATTTGTCTTACGATAAATGATAAAAAATCTAGCAAAAAAAGCCATTGGTTGTATGATAATTTTATTCTATTTTTTAGTACAGCTTGTTATAGCGGCAACAAAGTACATTATCTGTGAAGAATTCAAGTCTAATCCAGGGTTCATGAGATCTAGAGTCTAATGAGAGACAGATGGATGGACGGGGAGCGAAGTCTTAGTAATGGGTTCCCATTTATTCCTTTTGCGTACACCACTATTTATCAAGACTAGCAACGCCCCGAGTTTCACTTGCGTTATGATCTTACTCAGCTGCTAGTCGTAGCGTTTTAATATATGCTCTTTTTCGTAGTAAAAGTAAGTAGTAGTAGTAGGCTACCTAAGACTATGATTTTTTAGATCGAAGATGCGATTCCCGACTATACAGGGTTAGTTTTTGGGTACTGGCCATTTTTAAAGATAAGGAAATAAATATCATTTCACGGGTGTGTTTTCGTCTTTTTTGTAATATTTTTTTTATATAAACATCGATTTGAAACGGTCTGTAAATATACCTACGCGCATTAAAAGAAAATTGACCTCAACAACTGATTGTTTCGTATCTAGCCGCGCGCGGCACGCCGCGGCAATGATCGATTATGTTACCCACACGGTATTTATTTTCGTACGGGACAAAAATATTTTTAATATTATTTTTCTTATTTGTTTTATTTCATAAATCGAATGTATTGTCGATTCTGAATCAAATCTGAAAAATTGGCCGGTGACCAAAAACTAACCCTGTATAACGTTTAACCAACAAACAAACAACACAAAATAGTTTGCATATGCTTGTTCCCAGGATGTCCCTGGTGCCGCCCGGCGGAGGCGACTCACCCAGCCCGCGGCGCGCCGTCAGTCCCTTGCTGGAGTCCCGCCGGCCGCATTGCACGCTCGCCTGCGACTACTGCGCTGCGATACTGGAAGACAAGTTCAAACGTAAGTTGGAGTTTGATTGCCGGGTGACCCTGTGTTGCCTGGACGCACGCGCAGCATGAGACGAGCAACCAGTCCCCTATTGGAGTAAGTTGCAAGAAATTGTTTTTCCCAGTCAGCTGCGAGAGTATTAAATAAAGACAGACTAGCCTGATACAGTTAGGTTCTGTGATCAATTGTTCGACTTCGGACGGTCGATTCCTCCTAGTGGCAAATCTAAGCACAATATGTACAATAGAAGTCTCATGAATTTTAGATTTTTTCGACTTCACCGTCCCCTGTGTCATACATTTTCATAATTTAAACATTGCTGTGTCATCAACTAATTTTCAATTTTACATTTTACCTACTTATTGGAAATTGGTATGCAAAAAATTTGAGGAGTAGAATGTGTGAAATAGTAATTTGGAAAGATGTTTCGCTCAAGCTACTTAAAAGAGATTATGCTTTATTTATGGGAATATCACACTTTCGTACCGTCGCGTTGGTAATTCTGTATCTACAGAATCGCCAAGAGTCGCCTGTGTGACCCTTTTGTATGATCGCACCCTGGATTGAACGCGACGATTCCTTCAGCAAGTGATATCCCAGTACTGCCTGGAAGACTCTCCCAGCTCCCGGCGTGCAGTCTTCTGGTAGTCCCAGCGTAAACTGCACATTTGTAATTACTGTATTATTATTGGACCAGCAATTCCTGATAGTGACCAAAACAACTCGTAATTATATTAGCACAGAAATATTCTCTCCCTTTATTCTCCAACTATAAAAAGGTAAGCCAAATAGTACTATTAATATAGATAATTGCAGACAAAGACGTGCACGCTTAGTAGTATAGCATTACAAACTCATAACACGCACCGCATAGTTTCAGCCGCGAGAATAAGTCATGTAATATTAAGAAGTTAATCTGATTCATGACGCCGGGGGGTTATCGCGCGGCATGTAATTACTTGTCATGTTAGTGACGTCACTCGCATTACGTTAATATATTGTGACAGGTGTTTATTACCAAACTGTTACTATCCGAGGTTGGCGGGTGAGATTTATCATCATGAGCTTCATCATTGTAATTATGTCGACATGATTTTGTGTAAATTAATATTAGATTGAAAAAAACAAGCTGTCATTGAGACTATCGATAGAATATTAAAACTATTTAAGAAAATAAGTAGTAGTGCCGCGTAGCTGCCACGGGTTAGCGTTGCTCCTATTTTCTGCATAAGTATGGCATATCTTGTTTGACGACGCAAACGTTTAATATTTTTCTATATAACTCGTAATTAATTCTTTATTATTTTTTAAAACTTTATCTAAGTGTATAATGCTCTTAGGAGACAGCGTTTTAGATTAGGCGTAACAGGGAGGTGCGTCTAGCGATAGCACCACAAAGAGACGGTTGTTGTCGCGTTTCGTGCGGTGATCGAGTTTCCCATTGAAGGGGGCGGCAGAAGGATAAGAGAAAAGAATGAACCAGAAATAAGCAGCGTACAAGGTTGCCGAACATTTAAACTAAAAAATATACTTTCACAAAAACAAAAATACTGTCTAAAAGCAAATGACTGAATTTGAAAATCAGATAACATGACCATCGAATTATATTTTAATTCCAAAACACGCGTTAATCCACGGATAATTAAATCTGAAAATGATGTTTGTAGACTCTCTAATAAATAACAGACGTATGATTGGATTTCGTACCTAAGTGGCATGAATTTTCGAAATAAATTCTAATCCCTAAATATGGTCAAGTTATGCTTGGTACTCAACCACAGTATTTGCAGTGCAATATGAAATGAAATACAAGTGTTTTAATATAATTATTTTTGAACGTCAGCTATTAAATCTACTAACGGTTTAATCCGACCCTGACCTGAGAACCGGCGAAACAAACTCAATGGGATATGCAACTCTAATATTAACTTTTTATATAATATAGGGGGACAAACTAGATGACCGATTATACGATAATGTGTAGGGGACACATGGGTCGTGGTAGCCGAAATTCGGGTAGAACTACCTTATTAGGTATTACCATAAAAATCTTATACGTACGAGAGTACGAGATGGATTATCTCTCCAAATATTGGCCGTCGTTGCCGAATTTCGGCCAGGACGACATTAATATTACAATTAAAATCCTATTAAGATTTGTGTAAAGATGACGTCATTAAATGAGCCACTTGACTAAGTAAAAAAGCTGACTCGGCTCATAAAACAAGTATAACGAGTAACTCAGCTCATTAGCTATGTTCAAACGTAGCGCCTCTCAGGCCGGCCCCGCTGCCGCCTCCGCCGCCTCCGCCGCCCTTAACCCCGAAACGGAAGAGAACGAGATGCGCTCTTGACTTCTCGAGTGGCGGACAATCATCAGCATCAACATCTGTCCATCCAGTTATGATTTTATTGAAATCCATTTTTTTATAGTATAAGAGGCTACACAGATGCGTTGCCCTCCTTCCTCCTACCACCTTCCTGGGCCACCGGCTACTTACACGCACGAGCGTTTCGTAGGTCTATGGATGGCTCCGATTTCTCGTTTGCCCCCTTTTACTATAAAATAAATAGTTTCCTCACTAGCTCCAATCCAGGGGTAGAAAGCATTTAACATTGATGTTAATTAATCGAGTGTCTATTCCTGAGGCGAATATAAAAATCGATTTTATTTGAATTATTCGCGAAGCCCCAGGAGCAATACATTTTATACTTGAATTTACTGTTGTTCATTTATTTCAAACCCGTTTTTTGCGTTTCATAAAAAGTATATTAAAATATTTTAATTTGAATTCGTTCGTCCATCGTTGTTATTTTAGTTTTAATTAAGTAAAGAATCTTTGACATAAAAGGTTCATTAACTCTGAAGTCTAGTTTCTTTTTTACTTGACTTTGAACGGTAATTTATACAAAATAGATATATTTTGTAGTATTCATAATATTGTGTTTGAAATAGAATTACTATTTCAAACACAATATTATGCTTTCAACAACGACAGTACTATCAGTAAGTGGTAGTGCCACTCTGTTTGCGTGTATGCAGCCGCATTGGGCCGGCACGACCGGGGAGGTACCTCTCGCTTACACGAGATCGGCGTAAGTGGTTACTTCGGGGTTTTTCGAATTTTCACCTCAAGAAATGATATTTGAGGCCTAATATGTAAAGAATATGTGTAAAACCGTGTAAACACGTTCAGCGAAACTGCTTCTTATCTCAATTTTACTTTAATACCAGGTGCTTGTCGTTTTTTATGATATACGAGGGTAAACGAGTATTCGAAGCTATTTTCATGATTACATAGACATCCACATAGAGGCTATACAGATGCGCTGTTCTCTTTTGTCCTCACCCCTACATGGGCCCGTATACACCGCACGAAACGCGACAGCATAGCAAACTTTACGGCCGTCTCGTGTACATACATGCAGCCGAAGCCGAAAACATACATACATGCAGCGTGACACTACCTCTTTCTGAAGATACCATGAAATAATCTCAGCAGTCTTGTTCTAAGCTCTGCCTGCTGCAACCGGCACACTCCCCCAATGGGCACTGGCTACTCAAAAGTCCCACAAAGTACTGTCCAAACTTTTAAAGCAGATTCATATGAGAAAGACGATATCCCACTCTTGCCGTACCTAGGTACGGCAAGAGTGGCTTGCCACTTGCTTTAACTAAACCACCAACGTGAAAATTGCTTAAAATGTTATTAAATCAATAATAGCTAAATAGGCCCAATAGCCGGTTAATTAGCTAGTTTTTTTTTAATTAAAGATACCCTCATCATTACTTACCACAGCCTACCTACACCACCTACCACCTGCCACCTACATTTGAAGCACCAGAAGTCATGCAAAATATGTATTGAATAATAACTGTTTGAGACTTTCGCGTTTGTTACAATTTTGTATTTACTTTACGGATTTTTACACGATAAAAAAATTATTAAATACGATATTACTAGCGAAAACATATATTTTTTTTAAAGTAAGGTAAGTGTGGGGCAAACGAGCAGTCGGAGTCATGACTACCGACGCCCATAGACATCCGCGTAGAGACTATACAGATGCGCTGCCCTCTTTTCTCCTACCACCTCCATGGGCCACCGGCTACTTACTCACCGCACGAAACGCGACAGCACAGCTGTCACCTTACGCCGGTCTCGTGTAAGCGAGAGGTACCTCCCCGATCGTGCCGGCCCAATTCGGCTGCATGCAGTGTGGCACTACCTCTTACAAAGAAACATATACCTTAGCTCGATGTTTCGGCTGTCGGTCACGAGCCGACTAACCGAAGTAACTTTTTTTTTTTCTTTTTCGGAGGGACCTCTTACAATTCGGTAGCATAGTGTAATACTACCATGTGACTGTTCGTCGGAC
This sequence comes from Calycopis cecrops, assembly GCA_001625245.1. Classification (NCBI taxonomy): domain Eukaryota; kingdom Metazoa; phylum Arthropoda; class Insecta; order Lepidoptera; family Lycaenidae; genus Calycopis; species Calycopis cecrops. The sequence continues at coordinate 165,752 of LUGF01059951.1, forward strand.
TGATGAAGACTTTTCTGTCTTCTGGTTTGGGTATTACGATAGGGGGACAGACCCCTCTCTTTTCCCGCAGTTGGGAAGAAGATGCCCCGGATAGTAACCGAAGTGACTACAACAAAAACTTTACACCGCAGATGTTTTCACACAGCGCGCCTTAAACTTATAGATTAAACTCTAACATTGAGTGATATATTGACCACATTACGATCGATCACTTCTCGTATCCGCTTCAAAATCGATAAATCATTCGAGTTATGTAATGTTCGAGGCACGTCACTACATGATAGGGATTAAGGGTCAATTCACACCAAAATCGCGGCGAAGCGCAGCGAAACGGAGCGCAGTTTATGTGTCATATGAATTTCAACTATATTTTCATTACTATAGTACTTATTATCGAATTCTCGCGACTTCTGGAGCATTCCAGCGAATTCTCACGCATTCCAGCGACTTCGCTGGAATCCGCGCGTCTCGTTCGAGTTTCTCATGCGATAATAAGTATTATAGTAATTATTATAAAGCGCGCGCTAGCTAGCGCTTTTGGTGAGAATTGACCCTTAAATACAACACACACGCGACTTATAGACACGGCGACCAGCGTCTTGGCGATTGCATCGACTGTCTACTAGTATTTTTTTGGTAGGAGGTAGTGCCATGCTGCATGCATGCATGTAGCCCAATTGAGCCGGCACGATAGGGGAGGTACCTCTCATTTACACGAAACCGGCGTTAAGTGACAGCTGTGCTTTCGCGTTTCGTGTGCTGTGTGGTTGGTGGCTCATGGAGGGAAGAGGAAGGAGGGCAGCGCATCTGTACAGCCTCTGTACGGATGTCTATGGGCGTTGGTAGTCGTGATGGCTCGGATTGCTCGTTTGCCCTCGTACTTTACTATAGCAACATGGTATTTCCAGGGAGTGCGGACATGCGGAACCGCGGCACGTCCCCCCTCTCCGTGTCCCCCCGCCAGTCCCTCACGGGCGAGCCGCCCTGGGCCCTGCCCGACGACGACCGCCCGGACTTCTCCGCGCTCAAGGAGAACATACACAGGATCAACAAGTAAGTATAATAGTACCATATAAATAAGTTACACCGATGTACCTGCGCAGAAATCATTTTTTGGAAAGGCGGGAAATTATTTAAGCCAATCACCAGACAAAATTTTTGCACGGGAAATTCTTCATTCGCCATTGGTCAAACGAGAGTTGGCTGTATTGGCATTCGTCAGTTGCTTAGCCGAATGTCAGCTCTCATAGGCTGTCATTCATTCACACGTCAAAAGTCATGCAGCACAGATATCGTGAGCGAGATAGCATAATCTCACGTCTTGTTATATTTTAAGCCTTATTATTTGAAGAATAAGGTTTTTATTGAATTGGTGTTATAAATCGGATTAGATCGGCCTATGTTGCGCTGTTCTGCGTCAACGACGAAAGTCGATGTAACTTATTATCGTGGTCGAATTATACCTATAGGCAGTTTACACATTTTTGTACTTTACTTGTAATCTATACCACATTTAATAAAACTGTAGA
>LUGF01059951.1:180219-190512 GCA_001625245.1 Calycopis cecrops
ATTTTATGATTCCATCAATCATCATTCTCTTACTTTGGCAGCTGTGATGTTACGTGACGTCTATGGACATCCGTAGTCATGAAAATGAGTTCAATAGTTTGGTTGAACTCATATACTATTAAAAATGCCATCACTGCTAGCCTATGGTGACTGAGAAGTACACCAGAATTGTTGTTAGAAATTGAAAAATCCAAATAACATTTTTGAATTCGGGAGTAGAACCCTGGACCTCACCGTCTGTAGTCACGCTTACCACTAGACCACGAGGCAAATATGAGGTAAAACAAACCGTTAACACGCCCTCGCTCATCGCCAACGCGAAGTTTCCAGGAGGCCCTTACGTTTATTTATTGAAGCACTCAACGTGAAGCACCTACGGTTACGATGCCGCAACCATTTTGGGACGCTTTAGATATTTATCTTTTACGTATATCTATCTATGTTAGAGTAGGTAATCACTTTTTAATGAATCTTAAAAAAAATTCTCTGACAGAGTTATCTGGCAGTAAATATATAAGAGTAAAGACTTGAGTATTTTGTATGTTTATAATAATATTAACAACAAAAATGTAAATTAATGTAATAATAATAATAGATATTTCAAAATTGATATCAGATGTATTGAATAAAACCTCTGTCAAAGGCATTGGACCCTACTTAATTGATATGAAATCTATAACTATGAGAAATCGATTTATTACTAGATCTAAAAATGGCAACTTTGGTAATTTCCCTTTGCAAATAAGGAATCATACGCTATGTGCGTATGCGAATTTACTATAATATTTTAGAAGGTAAAGTGCCGTCTTGGCAAGAAGACCCCAGATTAAATCAATAAATTCCAATCAAGAGCTTGGATTGCTTTGAAGTGAAGTTGGTAACATTTATTTGGAGATTATACCCCACCTGTGCTTCACAATATCTGAAATATGATATTATATCGGTACTAAATCTAGATTTTAAGGTTTATGAGTGCGTTGAACACTTGTAAAATTGTCAATAAAGTTACATTTCGACTTATTTCTAAATATCACTCGTGCTATATGACTTTATTAATTCTTGGTACAAACGAGTTATTATATTTTCTTCTTCTTTTTAACGTGGTGATCATTTCACGCCTACATTATGCGATGATGGCCGAGCATCGACGTAGAAAACAATAAATATTTAAGTACCTTTTTTCAACTGCAATTACAAATAATTAAAAATGCTTTTATTTTCTGAGCCTGGAACCAAATCATATATATCACGCCGATTTTTGTCCCAGTTAAATCGATCATGCTCTCGTTTTAAAGAACTCCATATAAATCTGCAGCAAAAGAGAAAATAAAATGAAAAGTAAAGTAAAGTAAAAGACAAGAAACTATCAACTGAACTGTATAACATTAAAAAATGTGTGCTTTAGACCACACAACTGATTTTCATTACCGTAGCTACAATGACATAACATGTCATATGATATTTATTTTTTAAATACAAAAATGTCTCATATAAATCGAATTTTAATGACAACTTCCATTGGCCTCGCCCTATCACACATTCTTGTAACGCTCTTGCCAGTTTACTCCCCATGCCAAGCGCGCGTATAGAAGTTTTACTACAAAAATCGTGAATTGGAGTGTTGGGACGTAAACACATTTTTTCGGATGTTTATGGTCGTTTCCCAATAGACTAAATTCCAAAAGTTAGAAAACTACACGCGACTGCTTGCTGGACCGAGATCTTCAAGAGGCGAGTGCAAGAGACTGCGCTGTAAAACGTAACTGTCGGCGATACGGCTCATAAGATTTTATTTCTGAAATGTCTGTACTGTGCAGAAATTGGTTCGACTATATCATAGAAAAAGTTTCTTGTGTCTGTAACACAGTTCTTACTAGCACAGACACAGACGTAAACTCTCAATTAATGTGCCTAATACCGCTCGACCTGCTACGGTTCTATGATGGGCGAACTTGAGATGGAGAATATGTGATAACTAGCTGCTGCGCCCCGCGGTTTTACCCGCGAAAATTTCGATCCCGTGGAAAATAGAAAATCATCCCATGGTATCCCATAGGAACATTTTTTTGGGACGAAAACTATCCTATGTGTTAATCCAAGTTACTCTCTATGTGTGTGCCAAATTTCATGAAAATCGGTTCAGCAGTTTTTGCGTGAAGGAGTAACAAACAAACAAACACAAACTTTCGCATTTATAATATTAGTAGGATAGGATTGTATATTTTGGAAATAAGCATCATTGTGTTATTTCTTAAGGAGTGAATTACACACCTCTCTCTAGGTCAGTGGCGTCCCAGCTGATCATGGGCCAGCCGGTGATGGCGGAGACGTACGACCAGGTCACTATCTACTTCAGCGACATCATCGGGTTCACGCAGCTCTCCGCCGAGTCCACGCCGCTGGAGGTGGTGGACCTGCTCAACGACCTGTACACCAGCTTCGACTCTATCATCGAGAACTTTGACGTCTACAAGGTGAGGCACAAAATATGTTGTCATGGTAACGGGCAATGCACAAAATACCCTACAATAGTGTATTTAAAGTCTATATACCGACTGCAGCATTTTATATTTATAATTAGCTGCGCTCCGTGGTTACACTCGCGTAACTTTCGATCCCGTGGGAATATCAGGATAAAAAATAGATGTTGGCCGATTCTCAGACCTACCCGATATGCACACAAAACTTTATGAGAATCAGTCCAGCCGTTTCGGAGGAGTTGAATGACGCATACCGTGACACGAAAATTTTATACATTAGATGTAGAGACAGACATTGTAATCAGTATCAATATATATATTTTTATTTCATTCAAATAATATTTTTGTACGTTTGACGTTTACAATACGATGAAGTGCATGCAATACTAAGTGTTCATTGAAAGAGACCTGCATGCACATGCGGGGTGAAGGCAGGAGCGAGGGGGGCAACGCATGTGCATAACAATGCGAAGTATTTGGGCGCTCATAAAAATGGCTCCGACTGCTTGTTTACCCTGTAGTACCATAAAAAAATTATAGTAGTTTATGCAACTGTCATATAAAGAAGGGTATTAAAACACGAGTGTGAATTTTTGAAACGAGCGAATGCGAGTTTCAAAATAGTACCTCACGAGTGTTTTAATACCCGTGTTATATGCAGTTGCATACACTACTTTATCTTCACTAATGCAATTAATCAATTAATCAAACATTGCGAAACATTAAATTCACGCGTATTGCCCCATTCGTTGTTGGACCGACGACTGTTTGACCGACGAGGCGACGACTGCTTGGCCGACGATTTAAAATGTAATGTTCTTTGAAGATAAATATTTTTATTAAATACTTTAATTTGATTGCAAAAATTGCGGCGCGTAAATATATTCTTTTTATAATTCAATGTTAATAAAATGCTAGCTTCAATGTTGAAATATAATGTGAAAAAATCACATGACTTTACTTTTAAATTTCTACTAAACAGTAGATTATTCGTTGTCTGTGGCGTTCATTTTTGCTTTCATTTTTTTGTAGAGCTTTATCTCTTTCTCGCAAATCCTTTGCAAGCTGTCATTGAACCAATGAGAGCGCAGCTGCAGCGCGCGCAGGGCCAATCAGGAGCGAACGCGCGCTGTTAGGATTTTGAAAGAAGGCTCTCTGACCACTCTCTCTCTCTCTCTCGCTCTCACCAGTGTTATAATGAGATTTTACGATATCGATTTGGATATTATAACATCATGTCAAATTGCTTAAATTGAGTTTTTTGTTGTCTTAGCTATAACAGTAGTTATTATAAGTCAAGTATTGAAAACATAAGTAGAATGTTACAACATTAGTGTGGATAAAATATTTTATGGTATAGAGGGCAATCGAGCAGTCGGAGCCATTTTCAAGACTACCGAAGCCCACAGACATCCGCATAGAGGCTATATAGATGAGCTGCCAGGGGAAAGACTCCCACTTCCTTGGCCCACCGGCTACTTACACACCACACCAAATGCGACAGCACAGCTATCACTTACCTCCCGTCTCGTGTAAGCGAGAGGTACCTCCCCGGTCGTGCCGGCCCAATTGCATGTAAGCATGCAGTGTGGAACTACCTCTTACAATACCTTTTTGTTTCCTTTGTTAATCTTTTGTTCTTATCTCTTGTGTTTATTTTTGTATTTATTTTTGCGAGACTACCACTAGTCTCGCAAAAATAAAATTATTATTATTGATTTCATTTATTTAATTCAAATCTGTTACAATAATTTGTCACATTTGTCTTCCTGGATTGAGCCAATAGTTGATGGTGACAGGTGGAGACGATAGGCGACGCGTACATGGTTGTCTCCGGCCTCCCCATGAGGAACGGCAACCGGCACGCGGCGGAGATCGCGCGGATGTCGCTGGCGCTGCTGCGCGCCGTCCGGGTCAAGACGGTCCCGCACCGGCCGGACGAGAGACTCTTGCTAAGGATCGGCATGCACACAGGTAACTGTCTGCTATAAACTTAGGGTCAATTCACACCAAAAGCGCGGCGAAGCGCAGCGAAGCGAAGCGCAGTTTATGTGTCATATGAATTTCAATTTTATAATAATTACTATAATACTTATTATCGCATGAGAAACTCGAACGAGTCGCGCGGATTCCCGCGACGGCGCGAGAATCCGCGCGGAAGTCGCGAGAATTCGATAATAAGTACTTACTACAGTAATGAAAATAAAGTTTAAATTTATATGACACTGAAAGTGAGTTCCGTTTCGCTGCGCTTCGCCGCGCTTTTGGTGTGAATTGAGCCTTAATGTATAAGGTCGGCAACGCATCTGTTAGACCTCTGGTGTTACGGATGTCTGTGGGCGTTGGGGATCACTTTACATCAAGTGACCCAACTGCTCTGCCTCCTATGCTATATAAAAAAAAACTTGGCGCTACTATGAGTAGTAGTTCAAGATCATCTCGCATCGAGCCGATGAAAAACTGCTGCTCAGGCTACAGGTGACTGATCAGGTCTTGCTGCGGGCTTAGACAGTCGAACATCAACCCTGCGAGAGATATGCTGATCGGCATGCACGCAGGTAAATGTGTGCTCTCAACACGTGGAGCTGCAGGGAATGGTATGCGCATGGGTAACTGAAGTCTGCTCTTGTGGCGAGATCATGATATTGCGTCTATATTGTCTTGGGTATTTGTTTATTTTAATGTGGTTCCTTCTGCCACAATACCAAAGATCCTGTTTCCTTATTTAGTTTAAAAACATATAAAATTCTTAGTTACTTCACTTCATAAAAGAAAAGTTGAAGTAATAAAATGTTTATGTAATATTGTAACTGTAACCCTTGAATAAAGCAATTTTCTGCGCTATTCAGGATTTTGCTTTGATTCGTCTTTATTCAAGTGCGCAATACAAATGCAAATTGCAGATTCCATGGACTCCATCATGGGCCCCATTGATGAAATGTTCATGGGGAAACTTCAGGGAAACAAAGACGATAAAACAAACAACGTACAGTAAATTTTGACTCATCCTTTTCAAGTCCCTCGTAAACCCGCTTTTATTAACTCTATCTCTTTATTTTGGTGCTAAAATTTTTTTAATGTAATAATTTGAACCGTAACTTTTCATTAAGTAGCCAGATATTTACTTCGATAAATCTGTATAACGATCTATTTAACTTCATGTGAAAATATTAAAATAAAAGTACATTCGTGGACTTTAACATATTTTGTTTAAAAATTGTATAGTTTCGACATATTTTGAGAGGCTTCACAGTAGCCGTAATCATTGGTCCACTGAAATAACTGAATATGTCCTGATGAAGTTAATAAAAGTTGACTCGAAGATGTAAATCTATTTTGTTCCGAAATAATGCAAAATCTGAAATTCTGACCCTTTTCTTTCGTGTGGAAAAAAGCCCCTACGGGTACTATCTCAGCTAACGGAAGGATGATCCCTGGAGACTCCAGCTGTGAATTACCCTTAAAACTCTATATTTTTTGAAGATTTGCGATTTATGAATTTGCTTAGCGGAGCCAGCTTCGACATTTTTTCCTCTATTTAACAACAACAAATCACCTTCACACCAGTCCCTTACTTTATGCAATATCATTATTCAAATATTGATATTGTCCACAGGTCCTTGCGTCGCCGGGGTGGTGGGTCTGAAGATGCCCCGGTACTGCCTGTTCGGAGACACCGTCAACACAGCCTCCAGGATGGAGTCCCATGGGGAGGCGCTCAAGATCCACGTCAGTCCGAAGACCAAGGAAGTGCTCGATCTCTACGATTGCTTTGACCTGGAGTGCCGGGGGGAAATCACCATGAAGGTACATTTAATGCTACCCATCATCTAAATAGTTGATAACATTATTATACTTATTTACTGAAACTCACATACCTCTTAATCTGATATCGTCTAAGCGAGATTACTAGCATGAAATAATATTATGTATTCTGCCCAATAGATAAAGCACTACTTGATTAGCTTGTATAAATATATCTTTAAATCACAATCTGGTTTCACTCTTGATTTACAAATTGTTTGTAATAAATTAGAAAAATAATGGAAATTTATTTAATGATATTTCTTTATTTAGGGAAAAGGCAAGATGACAACGTACTTGTTTATGATGGTACTTTCGTTTTCTTTGTTGTGGTTAAATTGATAAGCGGGTGGTTGCTTTTCGCCGAGTAGCCAGTACGTTGTCATCTTGCCTTTTCCCTAAATACCTCTTAATCTGATATCGTCTAAGCGAGATTACTAGCATGAAATAATATTATGTAGTCTGTAAGGAAATATACAAAACATAATATTATTCCACCCAATAGATAAAGCACTACTTGATTAGCTTGTATAAATATATCTTTAAATCACAATCTGGTTTCACTCTTGATTTACAAATTGTTTGTAATAAATTAGAAAAATAATGGAAATTTATTTAATGATATTTCTTTATTTAGGGAAAAGGCAAGATGACAACGTACTGGCTACTCGGCGAAAAGCAACCACCCGCTTATCAATTTAACCACAACAAAGAAAACGAAAGTACCATCATAAACAACCCCAGCATCACATTCCAGGGACCAGACAGTCCCGCGTCACACTCGCTGACGCACAGTCAAAGTCCCGAGAAAAACGGCCTAAAGGATACCTGCAATAAACCAAAAGAGATCATGAATGAGAGAGATCGTATCAAACATGAAATAGCGACGTTCGTAGCCAAAGACCTAATAAACAACATCGATATTGCTGTTAGAGAGTTCAGACTGTCGCAGGGCGCACTGACGTCCATGAATAGTAAACCAATATGCAATGGTAAGGAGAAGGGCCTAATAACACCAACATACGATAAAGAACTTATAATAAACAAAGGTAAAGTAAGAGATGTGGTTAACAGATTCAACAATACGATCAACGATACTAACGAAGTAACTAAAGTAAAACAAAAAGCAAGACCAGAAGACTGAACGCATTGAAATGTAAATGTTACTTGAAAAAGAATTTACAACTTTTTAACAAATTATTTAAATGTAAAGTAGGAATAAAATAAAATTATTAAAGTAGTGCAAAGCACAAAAATAGTCAATATTATTTAATATAATAATTTATTTACAGCTAATATATTGCTATAAAATAAGTGTAAATTATACAAAGCTTATTTCACATTCTTGATAAGATTTTAAATATTATTGAAAATGGTTATTGAATGTCTTATAACAAGTGATGGAGTAGACGACATAAAATGGTACTTAACTAAAATTCTATTAGACCCTAAAAATGTATTATACAATATGCTGAGACCACTGTAAAAATTTGCAAGTAACTAGTAGTTCTAAACATGCTGTAATAAAGAACACTAAATATTTAGGAAATTAAATGTTAGAATAGCGGAAAATTACACTGATCCTTCATTTTTTCGGTAGTTTGTGTTATGGGAAACTTAAATGTACTTACTACATTTATAGGTCTATAAAAACCGTTGAGGAAATTGGGTTTCGAATACGGTTCTTGTTAAGTGTAACATTATGAACGTTAAGTGCTGTTACGACGTTTAAAGTTACACTTAACGTATCGTATCGAAAAACTTATCAATGTAATCAAGTAACTATACTTAATGAACTAGTGAGAATTCTAAACAATATAAATTAGTGTAAAATCTTTTGTATTAGAAACCTGTAGAGTTTTTACTAACCTTTTATACTTCATATTCCTAAAGTGTTACAAATCAATCTATATTTATTGTTAGTTTACTCGCTTATTACCATAAAAGAAATACTGACAGAAATCCAGCCTGAACTTTCAATGATCAATTGTAGGAGGACCCTGTTTGTAAACTATTACATATACATTATAAATACGGTAAAATGTGCACTTTACAGATACTTTATGTTGAGGTTTCCATTCATGAGATTTTTTATGTGTTAAATAAGTGTTTTGTAATAATTTTCACAATGGACACGTTTTTATCCTATACTTTGACTATTTTACAATTATGTTTTATATCTTGTTAGAATGTCTGATACTTCCCTTACAAATAATTGTTTATTTTATTTATTTCTTTTTAAATAATTCTCTTATCAATCACTCATTTTTTCGCTTTTTCTTTTATTAAACTCGTTTATACTTAAAATTTCGCATCTATATTTCATACACAGTCCTAAAGAATCATTTTAGAACATTTTTTTTTTGCGTAATCCATATTAAATATGGATAAATTTTATATTGCATTTTTAACCGACTTCAAAAAAGGAGGAGGTTCTCAATTCGACCGTATATATATTTTTTTTTATATGTGTTCGCGGATAACTTCTTCGTTTATGAACCGATTTTAATAATTTTTTTTGTCAGAAAGGAGATACTTCAAGGGTGGTCCCATGATAAGGAAACCAGGATCTGATGATGGAAACCTGGAGAAATTAAGGAGAGCTTTCGAAAATTGTATGGGCGACTAGTGCGTTTGATACTTTTTTGGTTTATTATTTTAAAGCACTACAATTTGAAGAAAGTCTGGAGTCAATCTGATTATTGACCCGAAAGACAGTCGAGGGAACTCCTCAACGATTAACAGCAGTTACCTTGTGTTTGGGTTTGCTTAATTTGTATTGATGAGAACTTTACACCTAGAAGGGTTGTGACTGTCATTAGGGGTCTAATGATGAAGACGAAAGACAGTCGAGGGAACTCCTCAACGATTAACAGCAGTTACCTTGTGTTTGGGTTTGCTTAATTTGTATTGACGAGAACTTTACAGCTAGAAGGGTTGTGACTGCCATTAGGATCTGATGACGAAGACGAAAGACAGTCGAAGCAACTCCTTAACGATTAACAGCAGATACCTTGTGTTTGGGTTTGATTAATATTTATTTTTTTCTAAGCGTTCCCGTCTATCATTTTCTGTCTCAAGTAATCTTCGTTTCCTCATTCAAGAAGCATTTTGGAAGGTGTACCCATCACTTAAAATCGCAAAATAAAATAATTTTTAACAAAAAAAAACCGACTTCAAAGAGTAAACTAAAAAAACCCACAAAATTACTAAAAAGAAAATTAAGCTGAATTCAATGAAACAAAACTTTACTAAAAAGCGAAGAATAAACCGAACTTAGATTATACACAAAAGTAATAAATTAAGTACCTACATAAGTATTAATCATTAGGTAATAAACTTAACCTACACTTACACCTTCCTTATATTAATTACCTATATATATATACGCGTATTTTATATATTCTACAAGTATACTACAACCTATTTATTACAAAATATGAATTATAATTTACAATAAGAATAATCACCTAGACCTATTATTACCTATGAATCTTTATACAATATTATATGTATATGCTATCTATCTGTCTGTTTGAAGTCGGTGCCAAGCACAAACAGAACAAAAATAATGCAAAACATATACCTTCACAATTTTAACTGTTAACAAAACCAAAAAAAAAATATCAAAGACGCGGCGGGCCAGGCTAGGCGCTCCGCAGCATAACTAGTATTACGCTTGGCATCGACTTCAAACAGACAGATAGATAGCATATACATATAATATTGTATAAAGATTCATAGGTAATAATAGGTCTAGGCGATTATTGTTATTGTAAATTATAATTCATATTTTGTAATAAATAGGTTGTAGTATACTTGTAGAATATATAAAATACGCGTATATATAGGTAATTAATATAAGGAAGGTGTAAGTGTAGGTTAAGTTTATTACCTAATGATTAACACTTATGTACATAATTATATTACTCTTGTGTATAATCTAAGTTCGGTTTATTTTTCGCTTTTTAGTAAAGTTTTGTTTCATTGAATTCAGCTTAATTTTCTT
>LUGF01059951.1:198507-209295 GCA_001625245.1 Calycopis cecrops
AGTCCCGCCTGTCGTTTGTGGAGCTGGCCATTATGCACCTCTTCTCGTCTGATTAAAATAAATTATACAGTGACCTTACGTAGTATGGCACAATTAACTAAAACTGACACAATTCAAATTTTTTTTTTATGGTATAGGAGGTCAAACGAGCAGTCGGAGCCATTTTGATGACTACCGACGCCCATAGACATCTGCATAAAGACTATACAGATGCGCTGCCCCCCTTTCTCCTCCCACCTCCATGGGCCACCGGCTACTTACACACCGCACGAAACGCGACAGCACAGCTGTCACTTCACGCCGGTCTCGTGTAAGCGAGAGGTACCTCCCCGGTCGTGCCGGCCCAATTCGCCTGCATGCAAGCATACAGCGTGGCACTACCTCTTACAAAACTTTGTCGAACTTTGTCGAAAACCTAAAATAATCGGGTACTTCCCGTTGACCTGGAGTTGTAAAATTTGGCAAAAAGTAAGAACTTATAGCACATATATAGTCCGTCTAAATAGACGGTTGCGGCACACATTTATCAGGCGAATTAGTTATAAGTTGATAATGATTTTTCCAATGATCTACATATAATTTACTAGTTTTCAGATTTATTCCTATATATGTAGTACTCACGCGCGTACACTCACCTTTTTTTGTTGTCGTTGTTGTTGTTGTTGTCTATGTTATAATATTCATAGATGTCGCCGACTCGACTCTGAATTGGCCACATTCATAAAACGTGCATCAAATTGTTCAATAAAATGTAATGTATTCCTTGTTCAATAAAAATGACTATGTACATTACATTTCGTAGGCACAAATCGACGTCTTTGTCTTCATAGGGTTATAAATTAGAATGAACACAAAGATATATACAAAATCAGATATATCAGGTATAATCGGGTTATTGACTTAGATCAGATTATGTGATATAGAGAAAGTATAATTTTGAACTTTGCCAGATCCAAAATAGAATCACAAATCACAGCGAGTAATTTAAATGAGATAATAACAAGAACAATAAATTGTAGCGGCAGACGACATTACTGCTCAGTTTATCTGTTGTCGCGGGGCCCGGGACTGCAGCAGACGGGGCCAATTATTGTTATGGCCCCAAGTTTCGGGGCCGGGGCTATCTCCTGTACGTGCTTGTTAACGAACTTCAAAACTGCAATTACAGTGGATTCACTTCTGAAGTAACTATTGTAGTTTGTTAGAAATTAGTTAGCAAATATTTTGCTATTTTACTTTATGCAAGTATTTGTGATAACAACACCTTTAGAAGTACCAGACTATGTTTAACTGTATCTGTACAGTTTTGAATAGCAAGGAATTATGTTCTGTAAAAATCTGAAATACTAGTATTGTGTGGTTTGTATACTATTGTATATACTGGTGTAACAGGTAACATCTGAAGTTCAACTAGTGTAACGGATGGGAGGAATACAGAAGCGATCCTCGTTGACCACGATTAACCATCATGAACAATGACCACTCTGTCATGAATGCAGGACTGAAGAGAATAGATGGGAGACGGGGAGAATAGATTTTCTCAGTCCACGGCTGCCCGAAAAATAAAGGTCTCTATTTTTTTATAGAGTACCGTTAATTGAGAGTAAAAAGAAACCATATGTCTGTCTGTCTGCCAAGACCATTTTCTTAGGAACGCGATAATGATCAAGCTGAAGTCCATAAGAAATACTGATGTCAGCTGTCTCAGGGAAAGTATTGGCTTGGAGCCCATGTCTATTAGCACGAAGAATTGGTTCGCTATCGACTAGGGGAGACGACGAATTCAGGAGATCAGCTGTCTCGGCATTGATTAAAATAGTCATTGAACCACGCATTATAAATAACTAAATGCGCCAAGCGGTTTCACTCGCGTAGATTTCTATTCCGTGGAAAATCATAGCATCCCATAGGAACATTTTTTCGGGATAAAAACTATCCTATGTGTTAATCCAAGTTATTCACTATGTGTGTGTCAAATTTCATGAAAATCGGTTGTGCAGTTTTTACGTGAAGCAGTAACAAACAAACAAACAAACATACAAACTTTCGTAAGATAGGTTAGTAGTAGGATTGAGAAATTAAAGACGTGTTAAAGGAAGAAGTGCTTGGAAGCGGGCGACGATTCCGTCACCAATGCAAACTGCCGGCGCTATAATTTTATTGAATCCCGTCCAGTTTCACGCTCGATAGCATCTCGTTTCGATGTGTGGCTGCGCAGTTAAATTATATATTTTGTGAAATTCGCCCGACGAAAATGCAACTGGAAATATATCGGAGACAGTGATATTAGTCACTTCTGTTACAGTATACGTGGGCAAACAAGCCAATTGCTGAAGCTAGCTAGCTACGTCCACAAAATTCACATAAACGATTTGTGATCACGAACTTAAACCGTAGGAAAAAAGTGCTACCGTCATTTCCCCCCCTCCTAGGGGGCAACTGAAATCTCTTATAACTCACATAGCGCCATCGCATAGTAGTCATTTTGCGTCGCTGCGAACAAGAGGTACCTTCGCGGTTGTGCCTCTACAAAAGCTACATGCTACTTATAAGGAGGTGCTGCTGAATCTAGGCACGTGACTCGTTCAATTATCGTTTGTCTCTACCACGATAAATAGCGATAGTTAGATTAGTTACGATAAATAGATTAGTTAACGGAGACCGTTACTAGTTCAATTAACTATGAAAGGGTCAACTCTTTTATAGTTAGTTGAACTAGCATTGACGTCATCGGATCATAGTAGGCTTTATGCTAACAGTATTTTAACAACCTCGGAGACTTAGCGGACTGAAATGAGTTATTGTGGTATTACTGAATACTTGTTAGGTGCTGTATCAATATCATCTATCAATAAAAAAAATAAAAAAATAAAAAAAAAAGAACAATATATAATTTATAGAGCATTCTTCTTTCTTAAAGGCCGACAACGCGTCTGCAAGACACCTAGTATTGCGGATGTCTATGGGCGGCGGTAGTCACTAAACACCAGCTCGTTTGCCCCCTATAATATAAAAAAAAAGTAAAAAAATCTGTAAAGTCGGTGTACCTACTACAAGCGATAATTTTACGCGATAACGTCATAAGGAAACAGTTGACGAGTTCACCGGATCGGAAGTGCGATAGATCTGTGTTATAAGCCGCTTGACAGTCGTGCCTCTCTCGCGCTTGCATCGCGCTCTTGCTTGCACGTGGAACGTGACACTTTCTCGTGCATGTGACCGGCGTTCTTCGATTTTTAAAACGTTTTCACATCAATTAATAAAATATAATGACTAGATGGCTCCAATAATTACGATTGGATCGTCCCATCATTGTTCACAGAGCTAAGTGTAGCAATTTACAATAAAAAACTGATCACGGTGATTGAAGAAAAATGGTCGCTGCACACTTATCAACTCGGAAAGGGATCGTAACCGTATCACCTCGTGCCGGTCAGTATTCTTTGTATGAAACTTCATACTGCAACGCACACTAATGGGAAACGTAACGTAATCGTTTCGTCTTCGCTTTTCTGGTCGAGGCGATTATCACTTTCCGAGTTGATAAGTGTGCGGCGACCATAATGCAGAATGTTCGATACATAACTCTAGTCTAGTAAACAACAACTTTAATTGAAAATGTCGGATCCGTCGCACTCCGCGAGTTCTCGAGTCCGGAATGTTAAACGACTAGATGTCGATATGTCGATACATCGATGTATCGATACAAAGTTATCGACATTATCGAGTATCGAGACACGACACTAGAAAAAGGCGGAGGCTGGAAATACTACAATTTATCTTCCTAAATGAAAGCCGAATATGTACAAGGAAAGATGTGCCGTCCAGTCATATACGCAATACGCAAGTTCCTTATCAGATAATGAATAGGCGCTTTGTAGTCACTTCACGCCGGGGTTATGTAAAATGAGCAAACGAGGACCTTCCTCGGTTATGAATGGCTCGATAGCAAGGCTTTCCTCTTCAACCTTTAAACGTTAAAGCTATTGAATATCTTGTGTTATTTATTTTTCATGTTTTTTTGTAGACCACTTCACAATTTAATCTCATAACTATAACAAATAAAAAAATACGTTGCGTATATTATTTGATAGAATTTCATAGAAATGCTCACAGTAAAAGCGAGTTATTTTCCATTCGCGAAGCTTAGTTCTATTATAATAAGAATCGTTTTTTTTTTCAAAATTTCTAATCCGTCGGGTATAATAAAAGTTTCATTCGAATCCATCCAGTAGTGCCGGTGATAAGCCTGGACAAATAGACAAAAGGACAAACAGACAGACACAAAAATTAAAAAAACATTGAAAGTGTTCTTATACTATTTAAACATAGCCCCCAATTACTTATTCGTAAATATATTCAATGTACAGAACACTGGTTTTACTACTTTATTATATGTATAGATTATAAATGTATAGATTATTATTTTTATCGATGATCAGTAATAAGAACTAAATAAATACGTTTGTTTAACTTCCAGTACAAATATCTGCTAGTCGCTAGTATACACGTTTACTTTATACACAGGATAATATTTACTCTGAAACAAAACATTATATTAATAACAGTAAGAAAATACATCTGAGAGCGCCTACAGAGGTTCGACGCTCCAGGTGAGTTCACCTCTCATACCGATGAAGCTGCACTGACCTTCAGTCACTTAGCGTATACTCTATCTAAAAAAAAAAAAAAAAAAAATCTGAGAGCGTAAACAATATATCGTAGTAAACCAGATCGTCAGACACACAGACGGCGGAAAGCGACTTATTATGTAGTGATGTATTATTTTAAAAATCACTATACACAAGCATGTTAAGGTTTCACTGAGCTACCGCGGACGGCGGACCCCTAACACATGCCACGGAGCCCCAGGGGATCTGGGAACCCACTTTAAGGATGCTTACATAGAGAAGCAGGTTACCGGCGCCGAAGAAATCGGCGCAGAGTCGGCGCCGGTCCTCGCAGGTTTCATTCGTATAAAGAAAACAGACAAATCTATCCGTAGTGACAATCAAGTCATCCACTTCATCGGACGACGATTAAAAGCTTGAGCCGGTACGAGTTGGCGCCGGGAGTAGGTACGTACAGGTAAAAACCTGATTCCTTATAAGTGAGCCCATAAGATAACAATGCAAAACTATCGGCGCCGACTCTGCGCTGGTTTTGTCGGCGCCGGTAACCTGCTTCTCTATGTAAGCACCCTAAGAAACCCTGCTTTACAGTGATATCGAGAGGTTAGCCCGGTAGTGTGTGCTCAATGCTGCTGCAGTGTAGTATGGCATTATCTCCTACCAAATCGATCATAATTTACCAATCGAATGCATATGATGCAACAACAGAGAGCAAACAAAACTCAACTCACATGTAAACACAAGTAGAACACAACTCGCGGACTACGGAACCCGGACCGAAGCCCCGGTGGCTGGTGAAACAATAAGATAAAGAGAATCGGCTTTGAAATTCCACAGCGGACTTGTTTAAGCATTACATTTCCTTTCTAAAGGAATACTTTATGATAAAAAGGCAAAAGCTCTTTTAGTTTATACTGCCATAGTGTATTTGCATTTATATTAAGCGATATCTTCATCATCATCATCTTTAAACCGTTAATCAACAACGCAATTAGTGAAGGTACGTATTGAAAACCCAGAGACCTAACGCCCGTTCACTGATAAGTGCCCTTATTTAACATAAATTATAAATTAATCCATAAAAATTATTTGAAATAAATTCATAAAATTAGTGGTTATATATTGAAGGAGACAATTGTATCTCTTCATTTACAGACATTGTTTACCACACTTTAAGGCGTCATCTTTAGAGGTACCTTCCCAATGGTGCTGGCTGGATTCAGATGTAATGTAGCAATAAATAAATAAATAATAAATATCTGTGGACTTATCACACCACGTTAGCCTAGCCCCGTGCTAAGTACCGTAAGTACTTGTGTTACGGGTACTAGACAACGGACAATATCTTTAATATGTGGTATAAATTTAAGAAATTTTATATATTTAAGATTTTTATTATACAAATATACAGATAAAGATCCATGACCAAGGCGGGATTCGAACCCGCGACCCCTGGTGCAACATGCTCCGCTTATCCGAGCCCTGTACCACTGCGCCAGCCTGGTCGTCAAATCTCAGCAATGACTTTACCATTTATCAAAGTTAAAGATATTCATTAATCATGATTTAAAACTCTATTAGCTAGAATAATCACATAATCTAATACTGTCCATAGGTAACACATGTAACATATTGTGTTCACTAACCCCATTATAACTCATATAAATCCGCTAAGTCTCCGCCATAACTAAGATATATTAAAGGCCGTTTCAGAACCTACTTCGATACGGAAACGTCGTAACTAGTTTAATTAACTGTAGAGATTTAAGCTAGGCAATGTGCTAGGTAGTATGTTCTAGTATAGAAGGTTTACTAGCACATAATCTCAGGATTAGCAAGTTAGAGGTAGTGCCATGCTCCACTGCAGCTGAATAGGGCGCTCGTGACTGGGAACTGTAGCGTTACATTTTTTTATAGTATAAGGGGGCAAACGAGCAATCGGAGCTTTTTGATGACTACCGACGCCCATGGACTTTCGCATGATGGTTACGCAGATGCGTTGCCCTCCTATCATTCCCCGTCCCCAATGGGCCACCGGCTACTTACAAACCGCACGAAACGCGACAGCGACGCTGTCACTTTACGCTGGTATCAAGTGAGCGAGAGGCACTTCCCCGGTCGTGCCGGCCCAATTCCGTTCCATAGGAGCATGTAGTGTCATGCACCATGCATGGCACTACCTCCTCCTATGCAGCATGGCACTACCTCTTCCTAAAACATGCGGTTAATAATATTCTATTCCCGTATAAACCTCATCCAACGCGGTGGTATTGGGGCAAATGTGCAGTAGGAGTCTCTTGGCGTTTATTGACGCCTTTAGATACCAATATATTTGTTATATAGTTAAATTACCCTCCTACCAACTTATCCCGCCAATACTCATAAACTGTGCGAAACTCAACAGGAGAGATCCTCTGGTCGTGCTCGCCCAATACAGATGCAACGCAGCATAGCACTACCATTGCCAAAAAGGTATAAGTACTTATTAATATTCTTATTATATTATATTACATATATTTTTTTTAGGTTTATTTATTTATTTTTCAAGCCCCGACGGTAAGAGGTAGTGCCACACTGCATGCTTGCATGCAGTCGAATTGGGCCGGCACGACCGGGGAGGTACCTCTCGCTTACACGAGACCGGCGTGAAGTGACAGCTGTGCTGTCGCGTTTCGTGCGGTGTGTAAGTAGCCGGTGGCCCATGGAGGTGGGAGGAGAAAGGAGGGCAGCGCATATGTATAGCCTCTATGCGGATGTTTGTGGGCGTCGGTAGTCATGAAAATGGCTCCGGCTGCTCGTTTGCCCCTCTATATCATAAACAAAAAAAAAAAACATATTATTATATCATAAAGGGCGCTAAATTCATGAAATACATTTTACAGAAACACTAGCTTCCGCCCGTAGCTTCACCCGCGTGGATTTTGAACTTCAAAAATGGAGTAATGGAGTGGTGGTTAAGTTGGGACCAGGCAAGAAAGCGAAGAATGCTTTTTACCCCCGCACTTTCCCCGATGTTGCCCTAATATGGCGAGTCCGTGTAGTACATATAAATTTTCCTCTTGAATCACTCTATCTATTAAAGAAACCCTCATCAAAATCTGCTGCCTAATTTTAAAGATCTAAGCGTACAGACACACGGCGGAAAGCGTCTTTATTTTATACTAAGTAATTATTTGATTATATAAATGTACAATACCATGTCTGGTCTCCAGGGTCTAATTACATAGAACCTGTACAAGCTAACTTAACTTGTGTAGTGAGCCGTATTGTTACTGTATTTGATAGCCGCTTGCGAGGATAAAATAGAAGTGTTATAGCCCGACTCTTCTGTAATGCGGTAATGCCACTGCTCACAATATTGTCTATTGGCATTGGAGTACTATAAGAAATGGCTTAAAGTCCGCGGCATGCAATGGAGATGTGAGTGTGAAACAGTAACGATGAGCGTTACGGTTTACTGTGCCTCCGTCGCCTAATTCTCTTCGGAATATTTGACATCAAGATTGTGTATATTCTTAAGCAGTAAACCCCAGTCTCGTATACAAGCTATAAAACAGTTTTTTTTTAAAGTCTTCAACTTGCAATGGATATTTATCATATCAGTGATGCCTAAGAGTTCAAGCAATTATGAAAAACCAATAGATAACAAGAGACTTCCTTAAAAAGCGATGGTTCTCCATTGCAGTTCTTCAAAGACATTATATCATACTAGCTGCGCCCCGCGGTTTCACCCGCGTAAATTTCGATCCCGTGGAAAACAGACAATCATCCCATGGCAACCCATAGGTACATTTTTTTCGGGATAAAAACTATCTTATGTGGTTATCCAAGTTACTCTATGTATGTGACACATTTCATGAAAATCGAATCAGCTGTTTTTGCGTGAAGAAGTAACAAACTAAATTTCGCATTTATAATATTAGTAGGATTATATTTATATATTAAAGTGCATATTAGACAGGAAGGATTTCTGTGGAAGGATGATACTAGACGTCTAAGAGTCTCCATGCACTAAAAATACCACTATGATTAGACATTTTCATTAATCAAACAATGTAGAGGGTATGACTCAATGTAAACCTCACTAAATCCAATTACTTAAATGTGACTTAGAGGTATAAGGGTCTGTACATATAGTAGACCTCTTTTTTTTTTGATGGTTTTTTTTTATTCAGTCTATGTTGTCCCACTGCTGGGAAAAGGCCTCCCCCAAACTTCACCAACCATCCCGGTCTTTTGATTTCTCCCACCGGCTTTTGTCGAACACATCGAGGTCGACCCGTTTCCTCGTTTAGTAATTATTAAAAAAATGAAGGAACACATACAAAGTTATATTAGCCGTCTGTACGTATTTACTAGCTAATTAGTATTATAAATTGATAAGTTTCTAACTTTGTTTGTGTCTAGTGGTAATCTTATGAAATACGTATCCGATCATGAAAATTATTTCAGAAACGAAAAGCTATTCATATTTATTTTTTAAGATTAAATTAAAAAGAAAATAAAGCAAATGATACGTATCCTTCAAAATAATTTAAAATTAGAAATAATCAAATAAAAAAGAAATAAACTACCACAGTGTGCAAAAATAAAGGTTAAGTAAAAGGTATGGTTATTGTAAGTTTCAGTTTTGGAGTTCCGTGGTCAAATAGCAAAAACCCGGCCAAGTGCGAGTCGGACTTGCACACCGAGGGTTCTGTACCAACGAAAGGTATAAGTGTCTCTGTGACATTTTTTTTATGAAAATAAAATAACTTGGTTTTTCATAGCGTTTGTATGAACGACATAGTTGTATTTGGATTTTTTGAAAATGTATTATTTCTCAAAATCTAATATAATCTCTCTCTCGCTCTCTCGCTCAAATCAATTTTCGTTGAAAGTTTCCATTGAGATCAACAGCATATATATTTTTAGATTTCTCACTCTCTTAGTTTAAAAGTTAGAGGGGGACACACCCCCGTTTTTCAACTTTGGAAGCCTCTATCTTTCAAACAATAAATATTGACGAAGTGACGAAAAATGGTAATAGTAACCTTAATGCTATTAATGCTATCAACATATAAAATAAAAGAGTTTTTAGTAAAATAATACTAAAAGACTAAGAACCAGTGGAAGCGAAGCATGATGAAAAATCCAATAATATAATTGAGATGTATCGACTACTGTATAAAACGGTGAGCTAATATCACTATCACACGTGCCTTATCTAATTACAATTTTCTCTTGAAATGATATTATAAAGGTGCATACATATTGGCATATTGACCTTAAGTTTTTTGTTTAGGTTTTTATATTTCCAGAGATTTAACAGTTTTAAATTGATGTTTTATAGTTTAAGGGAGAGAAGGAACTGTCGTAGCATTTTATTAGCTACAGAAACCCATAAACATCTGTGTAATTATATTATATTCCTTTTTGCCTGCCTTTCAGTGGGCCACATGAAACTCGTAAGTAATTTTAAAAGTAAAGTTTCTTATCAGAATTATGTGTTAACTCTGCCACTTCTGCTCGCTATACGCACACTAACCCCATTACTTATATAACGCTGTTATCAATCTTTAAAGGCATTAGCCACGTCCAGAATATATTATTTTTATGAGCCCAAAATCCAGGCAGGTTAAGAAATTCGCACCGTGTGTACAGACCCTAAGTATGCTCGTTGAAAAACAATGAAATGAAATGAAATGAAATGAAATATACTTTATTGCGTACACAAACTATTTGACAAATAAATAAAAACAGATACCATTTTACATACAATGTTCATGTACACAAAAGGCGGTCTTATTGCTTTTAAGCAATTTCTTCCAGACAACCCTTGTGTGCATGAAAGAATACTTATAAACTAGGTAAGGTAGGACATAGCTACAAAAAAAAAATCGACAAATTAAAATAACAAACAAAAAAAAAATAAACAAACTTAATATTAATACAAAAGAAGGAGGGAAAAAAAATGGTTGTAATCATAAATACAACAAACGACAACAATAGTACTTAAAAAAAAATGCAATGCATTATTCAATACACGTACATATTATATATGTATATAATATAACTACATAAACATACAAATACATTATATAATTACTCGTAAGTACATATATACTAATAACAATATATAATACATACATACACACATACATAATTTTATAATATA
>LUGF01059951.1:210186-231486 GCA_001625245.1 Calycopis cecrops
AGTTTAATGTCAGTGGGAAAAATAGATGATGATGATGATGAAAAGTGCCGATTTAAACAATCTTTATCAACTATACCAGTATCAGTGCAGTCCAAATTCTTTCCAACTCCGAGTGTTGTTGTATTTTTGTAACCTATTAAAACTCAGTTGCTGTCCTTACAACATGTTCCTTTAGTATCCCATTAAGATTGAGATATCTACAATTTTATTACGAGATTATCTGCTAAGTATTATCGAGTGATGTGCCGGGGGAATTGTTTTAAGTGATGTGGTGTGGTCAGTGGCTACCGGCGCCCATAGACATCCGCAAAACGTGGCGGTTACGGGCGTTTATAAAATGATTTTATTTTGCTTATGGAGGGGGGAGGAGTACGCAGGGCAACAAATCAGTAGAACCTCCATACGAATGTCCGTGGGCATCGGTGATCATGACAAAGGCACCGCTGTTCATTATAGACCATAAATAGCATTTGTATTTGTGAGCCCTTTACTCTGCACAATCATTAAACTGGTGTTGATATTAGATAGCGAAGTGCTCGCCGGCTCTAATAGAATATGGGAAACTGGGTCGGTCTCTCGCAAGTTACAGTACTGCGGTATGGCACATAGGGAGTGAGTGTCTATGTAATTAACTTACTCTCTGTTATATTAGATAGCGAAGTGCTCGCCGGCTCTAATAGAATATGGGAAACTGGGTCGGTCTCTCACAAGTTACAGTACTGCAGTACCGCACGAAGGGAGTGAGTGTCTATGTAATTAACTTACTCTCTGTTATATTAGATAGCGGAGTGCTCGCCGACTCTAATAGAATATGGGAAACTGGGTCGGTCTCTCACAAGTTACAGTACTGCAGTACCGCACGAAGGGAGTGAGTGTCTATGTAATTAACTTACTCTCTGTTATATTAGATAGCGGAGTGCTCGCCGGCTCTAATAGAATATGGGAAACTGGGTCGGTCTCTCACAAGTTACAGTACTGCAGTACCGCACGAAGGGAGTGAGTGTCTATGTAATTAACTTACTGTCTGTTATATTAGATAGCGGAGTGCTCGCCGACTCTAATAGAATATGGGAAACTGGGTCGGTCTCTCACAAGTTACAGTACTGCGGTACCGCACGTAGCGAGTGAGTGTCTATGTAATTAACTTACTGTCTGTTATATTAGATAGCGAATTGCCCGCCGGCTCTAATATAATATGGGAAACTGGGTCGGTCTCTCACAAGTTACAGTACTGCGGTACCGCACGTAGCGAGTGAGTGTCTATGTAATTAACTTACTGTCTGTTATATTAGATAGCGAAGTGCTCGCCGGCTCTAATATAATATGGGAAACTGGGTCGGTCTCTCACAAGTTACAGTACTGCGGTACCGCACGTAGGGAGTGAGTGTCTATGTAATTAACTTACTGTCTGTTATATTAGATAGCGAAGTGCTCACCGTCTCTAACAGAATATGGGAAACTGGGTCGGTCTCTCACAAGTTACAGTACTGCGGTACCGCACGTAGGGAGTGAGTGTCTATGTAATTAACTTACTGTCTGTTATATTAGATAGCGAAGTGCTCACCGTCTCTAATATAATATGGGAAACTGGGTCGGTCTCTCACAAGTTACAGTACTGCGGCACCGCACATATGGAGTGAGTGTCTATGTAATTAATTCACTGTCTGTTATAGGCTTAGATCCAACGACTATCTGACATAATATAACATAATGTAATAATTCTTCACGGCTTACTCTTGGTGTAGCGATTGCCAAGGAAATATACAGTTACAGTAACATTTTATGTGAAAGAATTTTGTGTCCGAATAAAACCCTGAGACTAAGACGTTGCACGTTGGTTAGAATAGAATAGGATTCTAATCATTGTTTATGTTGGGGATAAAGATGTGTGGAATAAAAATTCTAGACCTATCTATATATTCAAATATTTTATCTTTTCATATTTTATTTACGGTATTCTATTCTGATAGCGTTTATATAACTTGATCAATATCATCAGGGCTACTGTAGACTTATAAAATATCTTTCAATAATATATTATAGAAAACTTTGATTTGTTGTTTTTTTGAAATAGAAAATATAGTATACATACAGATTTGATAAGAGCGAGAGGCTTTAAATGAAACAACATATACTAAAGGTGCCTACAGTTAAGTATACGAAAATACTTTCTTAAAACAAGTTAAATAGCGAAAAATTGATAACACTCTTCGCACCGGGCGACTACAGCGAGCACGGGGTGAATGATCTCGGTCCGGCCATAGTCGGCGATCAGCTGCGATACAGCGTGTACGAAGTGAGAAAAAACTTAAAAAAAGTGCCTGTGGCTAAACTATTGCTACGATTGATTTGATTTTTGTAGTGTGGCCTGGAAATGATACACTAAATATGTGGTTTCATTTAATGGCTCTCGCTTTTATCAACCTTGTATAATCTTTATATTCAGGGTTGATAAAAGCGAGATGCGTCAAATTAAACCACATATACTATAAGTGCCTACAGTTAATCCGAAATTATTAAAAAAGTTTACGATAAGTATACGAAAATACTTTTTTAAAGAATATAAATAGCGAAAAAATGTCATCATGCTTTTACCGGCAGCTACAACGAGCGGTAATTTCGCACGGGGTGAATGATGCCGGCCGACGTCATCGTTGAACGTCAAAAAATTATATCTACCACACCATTAATATTTTATTTAACCATCACATCAACCATATCTAATAAGAATTCATATAAAAAAAAAAATAAACGTATATTTCCGCCCAGCCTATAAATCGAAACCACACCTGACGATCCATAAAACAAACCCTATCCTAACGTGACTCTAGTATCGTATTGAGAATGACAATAAAAAACAAACAACCCTATAAATATAAAGCAGGCGCCTACTTATTTTTTATGAACACTTCTCGTTCACTTCAAGAGATATTACAGTAGCGACCTCTGTGGGACTATTGTTATGAGGCATTTTCAGGACGCTCAAGGGGTGTATAGACATCCCTTCTTATAAGTATTAAGGTAGAAAGTCGCAGAGTTATGAGATACACATAAACATCGACTCCCGTCTAAGAGCGTCAGATTGCATTTTTTTTTTTTTTTTTTTTTTATGATTTAGGAGGGCAAACGAGCAGCCGGAGCCATTTTCATGCCTACCGACGCCCACAAACATCCGCATAGAGGCCATACAGATGCGCTGCCATCCTTTCTCCTCCCACCTCCATGGGCCACCGGCTACTTACACACCGCACGAAACGCTACAGCACTGCTGTCACTGTACGCCAGTCTCGTGTAAGCGAGAGGTACCTCCCCTGTCGTGCCGGCCGAATTCGACTGCATGCAAGCATGCAGTGTGGCACTACCTCTTACCGAAATGTTTAATATTACAGTGAGCATCAAATGAAAGACAAAGCTTAGTG
This sequence comes from Calycopis cecrops, assembly GCA_001625245.1. NCBI lineage: Eukaryota > Metazoa > Arthropoda > Insecta > Lepidoptera > Lycaenidae > Calycopis > Calycopis cecrops. The sequence continues at coordinate 213,606 of LUGF01059951.1, forward strand.
TAAATACAGAGTAAGAGATAGTTTTATTTTGCATTGCAGATGTACTAGGATAGCTAAATCATAGAACAGACGCGCTGAACAATTTTTTGCCCCATGAGTTGTTGCCGATCGGAAACAAAAATTTGTTCGGCGTGTCTGTTCCATTCGTTAGTAACATTAATTCAATGAAATCGGAGAGGTATGTATATGGTTTGCCGCCTACAAGTGACAGCCATTTTGCAGCAGATTGTGAGTAAGTAACATTAATCACGAAAGGAAAAAAGGAAGAAAAAGCTTTGTAATTGTCACACTATGTGCTTTCTACAATTACAAAATTTGCTTAGCTTAGAAATATCATACATTTGTTGTCATATATTCACACACAACTCTAAGTAATATTTCAGCCCCACCTTGACACATTTATTGTTATTATTCTAGAATAATACCAGACATATTAAGTCACAACATTCCCCTCTCCAAATTTAATACAAGATGGCGGGCTCTGCCGGCACGAGCTCTCGCTGCGACGAGAAATGTCGCTCCATGTATGTTTATATATTATGTTTGGTTACTCCGTTTATATGCGTCGTAGGGTATATTTATTTATGAGGTTTATTTGACATATGGTGGCTCTTTGCCACAATGAGTATGCTTTCTTATGAAAGACAGTATATTCATTTAAATTTTTAAATATTAGAATGTGTCGCTTTTGACACGTTCAATAAATTTTTCATTACAATTTGGGGTCTCAAGGGGGAAATAAGAAATTTGAGCAAAAGACGACGAATATGAGTTAGCCTAGGTCTTAACTAATTTTAATGTAAACTGTATTTCGGGAATGAATAAATAAAGTATATCCATAAAGTTTTCCAAAGTATTTCATTTGATAGAATTGGTCAGCCAGCTGGCAATAGCTTAGCCTAGGCAGTAAATCTACATATATAGGTAATAAAACTACATATAGGTGACCCTGCGTAACTGGACGCTACGCCCCAACGAAGTATCCAGGCCAGGTGTAACAGGAGGGCAGCATACGTGTATAAGCCTGTATACGGATGTCTATGGGCGTCGGTAGTCATGTAAATGGCTCCGACTGCTCGTTTGCCCATATAAAAAAATATTTATTTAATCATCTTCATCATATTACTCAGTTTATTGCCATTATGCGCCAAATGACGTCACATGATGTCAACGCGATGTGACCGCTACACTGTCGCGCTTTGGTGGTCTAAGTAGGAAGGAAAGGAAGCCTAGATAGCAACTATGCGGATGTTTGTGGGCGTCTAACATAAAATTATTTTTTTTTGTAAATAAAATGATTCCTTTATATAGATTGTACGGGGGCGAGACCACGAAGCATAAATCAGCTTATTTATAATGAAGTCTTACTAAAATCATGAATATTTTTTAAAAATGACTAGCTGACCCGACATTCGTTGTCTTGTCATCACTGGAAAATATGTTGTCATGGTAACATCTTATGTGGCCGAATTGTGAACCCGTTACTTTGCCCTTTATTTTTGACGTAGGGGAATACATTTACGTATGATACCTAGGAGGCCAGGTGAACCCTAGACCTTTGTCGGGAGTGCAATACAGACCCCTGCGGGTACCTTCAGACGCTATAATTGGAGGGTCTCGGATCAACAGGAAACAAGATCTCTCCAACGACAGGCTGGCCTCGGTGAAATGGCCAGACTGCTCCTCCTTGGGGACTGTCCGGCTGCCTCTGAACAGTCCCTACTACAACGTCGGAACCGTGCAATGGGGTCAGGTTCCCATTCTGACTCCTGGCCCCAGCACTCCAGTCGGCAAGCCGTTAAAACAGGACGTAGGAGAGGATAACTGTTCTTTAGTTTACAGACGATTGAAAAATTGAAAATATTTATTTAACTGATAAACACACAGATATTATTAACTGATATATAGTTAGCTATCCACGTATTTATCCAAGGGATGAAAAATTGGATTTTTTAAATGATTCTTTCAATTTTATTTGATTTTTGAACTTCAAAATCAAAATCAAAATATTTTTATTCAAAATAGAACTACATGCGACATTAACATCAAATGTTTGACAGGAATAGTTCCTATGGGAAAACGAAATTATTGTTGTTACTATATTTCTAGCATTTTTTAATACAAACCTTTTAAAACCTTCCCTGAATTTTCACAATTGTTTCAAAACCAAAATTATCAAAATTAGCCAAAGCCGTTCTCGAGTTTTAGCGAGTCTAATGAACATCAATTGATTTTTATTTAGGTATATGTAGATTATGAGGAAAAACATTTATTATGGTAAGAATTCCTATATCAAAGATTCTCTAGTAAACCTCTGGAACGACCTGAAAAAGCCTCCTAACAATCGTCCCATAGAGGGCGCTGCTGTAATATCCTTATGAATATCTTATTCTCTCGAAGTGAACAGGAAGTGTTCATAAAATATAAGTAGGCTTTGTATTTATTGGCGTTCTGAATATGATACACGATATCTAACTCTTTAACTCTCTACTACCGAGCTTTGCTCGGTATATATTTACACTAGCTTCCGCCCGCAGCTTCGCCTGCGTGGATTTCGGACTTAAAAAATGGAGGTTCTCAATTCTTCCGAAGGAAAGATTCACAGCTGCTCCCCCGTAGGTGGTAGCGTGATAATATGTAGTTGAACCGACCTGTTAGTACTTAATATTCAAGCAAAATTTGAAGTAAATCCATGCCAGTTTAGCCCGGACATACATACAGACAAACAGACCAAAATTCTAAAAACTATGTTTTTGACTTCGATATCGATCGTAGAAAACGCCCCAAGCAGTGTTGCAGCTAGACGTTATAGTTTGTGGCTACATCAAAGAAGAAAAGTGGCTAAATCTGTAAAAAAAAAACCATTCAAAAATTGGCTAGAAGTGGCTAAAATATTTCTCACGTACTGAAATGTGTTTTTACTGTTTTTAATATTATTATAAGGATAACTTTATGTGGGTCTAATTAAAGAATATCTAATAGCGTTAAAAATATATTATACCAATTAACAAAAGGTTAATCAAAAATTAATGTAAAGGTTAAAAATTTAAAAAGTCATCTGATTCGTCGCCAATACGATAAGATGATGTGCCATTGATTTAGTCGTTTTTGTGATTTTGTTCAAAAAATCTGGTGGCAAAACATTATTGTGGCAAGCTTTTTTCAATTATTTAGTTATTTCCTATTCCTAATTAATTCCTAATTAAAACAAAAAGTGGCTAGAAGTAGCTAAATTGAATTTGGTGGCTATGGAATTATAATATAAAGAATGGATTAATTGCATAATATTATTATATACTTCTGTATATACGATGTTCTTAGTTCTTTTGTTGTTTGGTAGGAGAACGTACTGGTATTCTCCGCTACCTGATCGTGATAACGCCACGTAGAGTTGTCCGTGCGAGAAATAATCTTGTCGTAAATCTATTCCTACGTGTTTATATGTTTGTCCCTGTGATTTGTTGATGATTGTAACAGCAAATGAAACCTTAATTGGAAACTGTATTCTTTTAAAATTTAAAGGTATTTACCTTTATACCTACCATTGGAATTCGAGGTATTAGCACCGTTTGACCAACTGCTGGACCAGTTAAAACAATAGCATCTATTAGGTTATTACGCAGAAATTTAATTTGAAGTCTGGTTCCGTTACACAAATTTGGTGGTTTAAGGTTTCTGAGTAAAATAATTGGAGTACCAATTTTTTAATTTTAAGCAATGTGGAGGAAGGCCACTCGGGCTTAAATAATTGAGAAACTCTTGTGGGTAATGTACCACATCTTCTTGATCCATTACATTGTCAATGGAAGTGTAGTTTACGCTGGCACTTTAATACATATTATAAGAATCGTCGTAGGTATCTCAAGGAAAGGACGCTGGCTCGCCGAGATTTAAATGTTTCGCTGCTAATAATTTCTAACGACGATATCTGAAAAACTATTCGTCTAATTTATATAATATAAAGGACAATTTTAATCAGCATTTAACGCCTAAGCTAACTAACATATTCATTTGGATAAGGATTAATACTGAACTAAAGAAAAATGGCTTTGAAAGCAACGTAACTTTATAATTAAAAATTTGATCATAAAAGTGGTTATAGTGAGTCAACCTTAAAATCTAGATATATGCTGTCGCGGACTTTTTTATAGAACTTTTAAAGAAGAACATTTTTGTCATACAAGATTTTTGCGTTACTTTCACCGTTTACCCAGCGCACGCAAGGAAAGCTCTAAATGAATAAATTTTTCCCCGTTTTCACAATAATTTTTAATGCTGCTCGGCTCTTATTAGTCATACCATGATGTTATATAGCCTATAGCCTTCCTCAATAAATGGACTATTAAACACAAAAAGATTTTTCTAATTCGAACCAGTAGTTCCTGAGATTAGCCCGTTCAAACAAACAAACAAAAAAACAAACTCTTCAGCTTTATATTATTAGTATAGATACGAATTACTTTATGAAAGATGAATAAAAAGAACAAAAAAAAATGAAAAAAGAAGAGTGATTGTGGATTCGATCCTTGTATCTCTCACGTCGGAGGCTGAACTCTTTCAACTGAGCTGTTTACACCTTAGAGGTGATTGCGAAATTTGCCTACGTATTCTTATGATAATACAGCAGTTTTTTTTAATGCCTGTAAACATCAATTAAAAACATTAAAAAAAAACTTAGCTAGTCGAGCTAACGATTTATCGCCCCCGAAACCCCCTGCGTTCTAAGGTTATTAAAAATCGTCGGAGCTGTTTCCGAGATTTATTTTATATAGAATAGAAATATATTTATATACAAAGTTGATAAAAGAGAGATGCATTAAGTGAAACCACATATTTAGTGTATAATTTCCAGGCTACGCAACAAAAATCAGATCAATCGGAGCAATAGTTCAGCCACAGGAATTTTTAAAGTTTTTCTAACTTCGTAGACGCTGTATCAGCTGATCGAACGCTCGGCCGCCCAAATATCGCAGTGGTTATTAACCCCCTGCGAGGGTGCCGCTGGCGGTTCGCGCCCGCACAAAGCATAATTACATAGTTTCAGATTAACTGTAGGCACTTATATTATATGTGGTTTAATTTAATGCCTCTCGCTTTTATCAACCGTGTTTAAACAAGAATTGCTCGTTTAATATATAGGAAGTCAAAGGATTTCTAGTATACCTCTTGACTCTTGAATAATATGAAAAAGCCCCATAACAATCGTTCCACAGAGGGCGTGGCTGTAATATATCTTGAAGTGAACAGGAAGTGTTCATAAACAATAAGTAGGCGCCTGCTTTATATTTATTGGCGTTCTGAATTAGATACAAGAGTCACGTTGGGATCGGGTTTTGTGTTTTATTCGAGGAGATCCTCAGTAGTTGGTTCTATTTATAGGTTGGGCTAAGTTGTGTTTTTTAATGTTTAGCGATTAATTGGCGAAGTAATTTTTGGACTGTTAGATTTTCTTTTGTTTTGGCAGGGGAATACCTTAGACGTATATCGGACTCGACACTTAATATAATACCGAGTAAACCCCTGCGGGTGCCTTCAGCCGCTATAATTAGAGGGTCCCTGGTCTGCAAGCAACAGGATCTACAGCCAGTAGTAGCCAGTATAAAATATCTACACTACAATATTTCGACGACCAGGCTAGCGCATAGTACAGGGCTCGGATAAGCGGAGCATGTTGTGCCAGGGGTCGCGGGTTTGAATCACGCCTTGGTCATAGACGTTTATCTATGTATTATATGTGTCTCTATAATAAAAATTTAAAATACATTTCTTAAATTTATAAAAACATATTAAACATATTTCCATTATCTAGTACCCGTAACACAAGTCCTTACGTACTTAGCACGGGGCTAGACTAATGTAGTGTGATAAGTCCACAAATATTATTCATAATATTATTATTATTATTATTATTATACAGGGTTACTTTATGGTCATCCGGCCAAATTTTAAAATAAGAAAGTCAACATAATTCCAAGGGTGTATTTTACATTTCATCGTCTAATTTTATTTTTATTGTTAAATAAAAATCGATTTAAAATGGTCCTTAAGACTACATTGATCGTTGTTCGCACACGAATGTGTGACTTCAAGGTGCGTGACTCCGGCGCGGCCGTCGCGACTCGCGAATTCGCGAGGCAGTTGACACGTTGTGACCAAGAAATATGTTTTTAAGATGGGACAAAGTGATTATATTTAATTATTTTTTTATTTCATAAAATGCATGTATTATTGATTCAGAACCAAACTTGTAAATTTGGCCGGTGATCAAAAAGTAGCCCTGGATATATAGCTTGTAGCCAATACTGTATCTCTACTATGTCACATATTTCCATTTCATTCGCCCACTGGGTTGAAACACAAAGAATGCGGAAAATAAAATATTCCATTGCGTCCCAAACGAAGTTACGTACAAAGGTAGAGCGAGCGGCAACGAGTGAGTTTTATTTTATGTGACTAGCGATCTGTGCGGGTTTGTTCACTGGTGGATGTTTGTGTGTTAGGTTAGTGGATGGAGTTTAATTATATTTTTTATTTTATGGTTTAAAGGGGCAAACGAGAAAGCGGAGCTATTTCCGACACCCATAGACATCCGCATATACAGATGCGTTGTCCTCTTTCCTTTTCCACCCACACGAAACGCGACAGCTCAGCTGTCACTTTACGCCGGTCATGTAAGTGAGAGGCACCTCCGCGGTCGTGCCAAATTCACCATCATCGTCGTCATGTATCATTACATATACATGATGATACATGACGATGATGTCATGTACCATTGCAACTGAATTAGGCCGGCACGACCGGGGAGGCAACTGTCGCACATGTTACTGCCTAAAATCTTTCATTAAAACAAAAAAGTATCAAGCGACATTTGTGTCCGTTTACAACCGGACGCCATAAAACCGGATCACCGGCGACTATCCGGTCATAAACAGAAGTGTGCCGGTAATTGATCGTAACCGGGCTATGACGTCATACCCTGGTGTCGTCACGGTAATGGCCAGCACAATTAGTTTGGAGGTTGTTTATTAGCTAGAGGAATAAGGACAGAGCCATTTCTTTGGTATTGGCCAAATTAAGTCCTAGTAGTCACATTAAAAGAACATATCTTTTTCGTAAAAAGCGTCTCTTTTCCAGAAATCCAAATATCAGTCAAGTGCGCATCGGGATAATGTGAGTATTACTTGTGAAAACAAAAGATACTGCGCACAAAAAGTAATATCCTAATATAATAATATATTGGTTGGAGGTCAAATATTGTGACCCGCCCTGTTGTCGCAGCTAACAAACAATATCATCGCCCGTCACTCCGTCATTTTGTCGTCGTTGTTTTTACTATGTCCATGGTTTATTCTCGTGGTATTTATAATGTAGATATAACAGGTAAACGAAAGACTCGTATCTCAATATCAACAAGGTTTTTCCTAAGCAATATCGACTGATAGAAACAACGAGATATTACATCTTTCCCAAGGTTTCTTTTTTTTTATTTCTTTTAACTTTTCAGTACTGTCATTTAATGATATAGTATAGGTAGGTATATAATATAGGTACATATAAAATAGATAAATAAAGAATTAAATATTATAAGTTTATTGTAATAAAATGTCAGTTAGTAGTTGTTAATTTATATTATATTGCTTCCCCCTCGACGGATCTGAGGGGGCTTAGTAACCGTTGCTTGAGCCTAGAGGGATCCCAAGAGGAGACGCTCCGAGTGGGCTTCCCCAGGGCCCGCTTTGGATGCGTCCATAGAGGAGGGGTCGCGGGGGGAGAGGTGTCTCGGTGTGTCGTTGCCGTGCGCCCTGTCTCCCGCGACTGAACGGGGACGCACCGTCAGATGAGTTGGCGGTAAGGCCGCAGATGAAGAAGAGATGCGGTGTGTCGTTGCCGTCCTCCCTGTCCTCTACGGCTGTTTAATGGTTGGCCCCTGGGTGTCGGTCGAGGTCAGCCAATGTCGGAGGTCCTCCACCCTATCAATTAGCAGATGGCGGCGTTGATTAGGACCACCGGCATTGCGTGCTTCGTCGGAGCATTGGGACCAGGGGTCAGGATGGGAACCTGAACTTTTGCACGGTTCCAACGTTAGAGTAGGGACTGTTCAAAGGCAGCCGGACAGTCCCCAAGGAGGAGAAGTTTGACCTTTTCACCGAGGCCAGTCTGTCGCTGGAGGGGTCCTGTTGCTTGTAGATCCGGGCCCTCTAATTATAGCGGCTGAAGGCACCCGTAGGGGTTTAGTCGGTAGGGGCAACCCAGTTGCCGAGCCCGACACTGTACCCGGTATGGTCACGGGGCTCCTGGGTAGCGTAGGGTAGGGTAGTAGGTAGGGTAAAATGACCAAAAAAAAAGATTATATTGCTTAGGTAAATTCAGGTTTTGATTTTGAGAACGTGTCTAAAATTAGAAAGTGTCAAGGTGAACTACCTATTTAATATAAAAATCGGAAGAGATTGTTTGTTTGGTTGAACATGCCAAAATCAGTAACCACTGCTCCGATTTGGAATTTTTAGGCTATATACCAACATGCTATGATATACACGGTTATTTTTTTGTCACCGGCCAAATTTTAATATAAGGAAGTATACATCATTCCAAGAGTGTGTTTTAAATTTTATCGTCTAATTGTAACATTTTATTAAATAAAAATCGATTTGAAATAGCCCTTAAAAATACATCGAATAGGGGGTATTTGTCAATTTTTTGGTTTTTAGTGTTTCGTACCCAAAGGTCCTTAAAAATACATCGAATTGTTGTTATTACACGAAATGTATCGACTTCAAGATCAGTGACGTCGGCCTCCCGTGAGTCGCTAGTGTGACGCACGTGGTGACCAAGAAATATGTTTTACAACATGGGACAAAGTAATTGTATCTAATTATTTTTTTAATATTTTTAATTACATAAATCGAATGTATTATTGATTCTGAACGAAACCTGAAAATTTGGCCGGTGACCAAAAAATAACCCTGTATAGGAGCGTAATATGTGACACCGCGGGGCGCTGCTTGTTCAGCCATAACTGCTCCTAACACAGTTTGATTTGGTTCACTTAGTGATTTCTCAAAGTATATTGCATCTTACAAACTATATTACGTAATATCCGAGCAATAATTTTGGTAAGAGCTAGCGCCATGTTGTCTTGCAACCGAATTGGGCCGCTACGACCGGGGAAGTACATCTCGCTCACACGACTCTGTCGCAAAGCTACAGCTTTACTGTCTTGTTACAAGTGATGCGTTAGTTTCCGATGGTTTCGATGGAAATGATGATTATATTTTTTTAGGTAAAAGCATTTTACGGATCCGAATTAGAAAACTGGGCTCAGACAAACGGATCTGGATAATAAGAAATACTTCGGATCTTCACTTAATCTGAATGAATATTAAAAGGAATGAATATTCAAGGAATGTAAAGCGGGATTGATTGTTTCTTCCTTTAGAAGAAATGAAAAAGGTTTTTTAGGCTTTTCCGAATAAGACACAGATCTTTTTGTCATCGAATACAGCGTGATCTCAAGGATTAGAATCCTTTACATAATTTAAAACCAATTTCATTACTCTGTTACATATTTAAAAACAATTTGAAAACGAAATTACAATTGATCAAGGGCTTGTGTGTGGTAGTAAGATGAAATTCCATGTTGCATTACTGCCAAGTGGGTCACGACGGGAGGTACCTCTAGCGTAAAAGACACCGTCTGGAAATGCCCGCTACGCTGTCGCGTTTCGTGCGGTTCCCGAGTGTCCCGTGGCCTATTGGAAATGAAAAGGAATTGTCTACCTCTCGCATAATGATTTATTGTTTTGTTTTCCGAGGGCGGAGGTAATCGAATCCTTATAAATGTACTCTGACTGCTAGTTTGCCCCACGTACTGTAAAAAAATATTAAATGATTGTAAATATAGATAATACTTTCTTAAATGTAAGAAATATAATCCTGTCATATTTGCTACACACCTAGCGTCGATGATGTCATAATGTCGCTCTAGTGTCTTGCTTTTGTGTGGCACATTAGCAACACACCAGAGCGCTATTACGACGTCATCGACGCTATGCTAAGACGACAAGACAAGCACGGATAAAAGTAAGGAGGGAGGGTCCAAAGGAGGGCGGATGAAAGGCGGATCACATTCCAGCGCCGTGCACAGATAGAGTGCGCCACTTGAGGAGCTCCACACGATCATTAAATGTTCACGCTCGTGTGCTTGTTGCAGCGGCGCGGTTCTGATGCTCACAACTGGACGAAAGTGATTAGAAAAAAAAAATTGTATTCGTTTTCTTTTGATAATTTTTTGTGTTGTATTTTTATATGGTTGTGTATTGTCCGAAATAAAGATTATTATTATTATTAGGACGTGAATAAATAGCGTGGTATTTGGGGAATGAAAAATGAAGTTGATTGAGATATAATGACGTTGCAGCCAAATTGGGAGCTATACCTGAAAGAAGTCAGATTGTTTTCTTTATTGGTATATAAAATTGAACAGATGAAGTTTAATGATGATGACCTTTCGTCGGTGGTGAGCACAATGAACCAGTAGGCAAGTAGCCGCTCGCACTTAGCTGTAAGTCTCTGTATATTAGTACCTATATTATCTATGGCTGTAAGGCGAATAACACACTGCACCGCTCGCCGCCGCGGCGTGCGGTGAAGCGGATCTCAAGCATTGTGCTCTATTAAATCTGTTGATACCAAACACACGTACCCCGCCATACCGTGCGGTCGAACGATGCTCTCGCCGCCACCGCACCTCCGCGCTGCCGTCAGCGCTGAGGGGCAGTGCTTCACACACGGGGAGACGCGTAGCCGCTCAGATCATCGTGTCACCACCTCAGCCTCCATTCTTGTCAGTGCCTGGGATTAAATTGGTCAAAACTGCGTAAAATCCATCTGCAGGGGCAGGAGCGTAAACCGCCTTACGGCGTGTAGCACCGCTACGAAATCCGCTTTACCGCCTCCGCCCCAATAGCGGTGAGCGGTGTCGTGTGTTAATCGCCTAAGCGCTAAAAGCCGACTGCGTTTATTGTGCGGCCGCCATTTATAACATTGTCGCCCATTACGCGGAGAGTCTGGCAACAGCTGGGATATTTTATATAAATACTTATTTTGACTTTGATATTTCTACTATGTTCGACAACCAGCTGGCGCAGTGGTACAGAGCTCAGATGAGCGGAGCATGTTACATCTGCGGCCATGAGTTCAAATCCCGCCTTGGTCATGGATCTTTATCTATGCATTATATGTATTTCTATAATAAAAATCTTAAATATATGAATTTCTTAAATTTATAAAATATTAAATATATTTCCTGTCTAGTACTCGTAACAGAAGTCCTTACGGTACCTACCACGCGGCTAGACTAGCATGGTGTGTAAAGGTCCACAGATATAATTCTTGTTTTTTTTTTTTTTTTTTTTTTTTTTTTATGATATAGGGGGGCAAACGAGCAGCCGGAGCCATTTTCATGACTACCGACGCCCACAAACATCCGCATAGAGGCTATACAGATGCGCTGCCCTCCTTTCTCCTCCCACCTCCATGGGCCACCGGCTACTTGTTTCCTTTTTTTATGACAAAAGGAGGCCAACGAACAGTCCTTTTTACATTGTTTTAATAGTCACCGTAGCTCATAGATATCCGCGTAATATATATACAGGGTTGATAAGAGAGAGAGAGGCCGAACGTGCACGAAGGGGAGGCATTAAATGAAACCACATATAGGCACTTATAATGCCTACAGTTAATCCGAAAGTATTAAAAATAAGTTTACGACAGGTATACAAAAATACTTTTTTCAAACAGGCTAAATAGGGATAAAATGTAACCACCTTTGTACCGGGCGGCTACAGCGAGCTCGGGGTGAATGACCCCGATCGGCCATAGTCGGAGATCACCTGCGATACGGCGCCTACGATGTGAGAAAAAACTTTAAAAAATCCTGTGGCTAAACTATTGCTCCGATTGTTCTGATTTTTGTGGTGCGGGCTGGAAATGATACACTAAATATGAGGTTTAATTTAATGCCTCTCGCTTGTATCAACCTTGTATAACGCGGATATCTAATAAAAGACCTTTGGACTGCTCATATTATGGTGGCATATTATGCCAACGTATGAGCACTCCTCTTTTCCCCTGTAATGGGCCACAAGAAACCCACAAGACTCAAAAGGCGCACGAATGGCACATACACTCGAAATACATTTTCAAACGCAGTCGGGTAAAAAGGACAAACGAGCAGCCGATTTACATGTCAGCAAACATCGTCCATATTATAAACATGCCTTGTTTTTTCTTGTTTGTTTTTTTTATTAAAAAAACTTTCTAATTAACAATCACTTAAACTTTAGGCACTGTTTCATACAGATACAAAAAATCCAAATGCAAGACATTTCAATTTCAGGCTTCAACGTCCATTCAACTTCTTGAGTGGTCCTGAGCTAAAACTTGACAATTTGATTTTCACTTGAACATCTTAAGACTTTTTTAGACTTTATAGACTTAAATTGACGTGGAAAGGTTTTTTCGCAAAAACTGTGTGAAAGCTCCTTTCTTTAGTGTTTTATTTAGAAAAGTTTGAGGGTTTATAGGGTCAGAACATAGTAAAATTAAGCGATACTCTGTGTATCGCTTCATAATGAGCATCTGCAAAGAAAAGTCATGCAAAATAAGAAATTTGCTGTCACTACTTACGTGTCACAACAATTGAATTAATATTATTCACGTACTACTACTACATAGTAGTAGAAGTACTACTATGTAGTAGTAGTGCTACTACGTAGTAGTAACAACTCACTGGTCACAACTACCCTCCTTCTTCTACGCCTTAAGAGGTGTGAGTATGGTCGACACTCCTAGTTTCTGAGTTTCCGTTACATTTTGCTTTTATATACACAATATCAAATAATATAATGTCAGAAATGAAAATGCTAGCACATTAGACACACATTAGAAACGCAATTTCACCCCCAAAACATCATGATCTACACAATATATACATCTACTTAGCTTTTAGCGTTCCCGTCACACTGTCACGATAACTGACGCCTACTTGGAGCTGCTTTATAAATTAATTCTTCATAAAATATCGTGAAAGTGGATGAACGAAAATGTCACAGACGATAAACCCACTGATAAGCAATGAGTTTATATTCATAGAGCTATGTAAATACAACGAGTGAGGCGCTATAGATAATAAACATTTATGAGTTATAAGTTTAAATTACTTATTGAAATATTGTAATTAAAATTATGATATGGACAATTGCTTCAAGTATTGATGCCTGCTCTATTGCTTTGTAATAAAGAGCAGGTATATCACGCTGGAATTAGGATAGTAAGTAGCCAAACTCTCAATATTACTAATAATATAATGCGTCCTAGCTGATATTGGCTACGGCGGCCGTCTATATAGACGTGCCATCTGCGCAAGACGTATTATAGTGCACAAGTGTGCGCGCAGACACAAGTGCACTCTCTATTCCCTCATTCTTATATTCCGATGGGACGGAAGTCCGACACGACCGGAGAGAAATCAGGTGCAGGACCGACGGCTTAACGTGCTCTCCGAGGCACGGAGGTGTAACATCGCCAACTTCCTGACTTCGGACTGTCATTAGAAATTGAAGAATCCCAATAACAATTTTTGTCCGACCCGGGATTCGAACCCGAGACCTGACGTCTGTTGAACACGCTTACAAATAAACCACGAGGCAGACTAATAATATTGCTACTAACCCTAACATGTTAAACCCAATTTGTCATTTTCCTACAGTAAAAAGTTACGAAATTCTTGACGATATTTCATGGAAATCTCCTTAATATATCACGTTCGAATGAAATGTTCTTGTCGGCTGCCCGTTGCCTTTATGAGCTGACCCATCAACCGAATTGTGGCTTTCAACTCTGACCAGCGCGAGTAGGCTTTTACGTGCCCATAATTTACCAAAATCGCTCCGAATTTTTATCGGCACCTTAAAATTTGATTACAATTGAAACATAAATTATTTATCTCGGGGTCTTAATCTCAAAACAAATGAGCTACCTATGCGAATGAGGAAGGATACAAGGAAAACCAAGAATGACGTATAGTTCTACCACAGAAATAAGTTACACCGATGTACCTGCGCAGAAAATTTTTTTTAAGCGCGAAAATATTTCAGTCAATCACCAGGCACGGGAAATTCTTTAATCGCCATTGGTCAAGCGAAAGCTGGCTGTATTAGCATTCACCAGTTGCTTAGCCCAACGTCAGCTGTCATTCAAACAAATGTCAAAATCATGCAGTACGGATATCGCGAGCGAGATAACATGAGCTCACGTCTTGTTATATTTTAAGCCTTATAAGTATTGGGATAAGGTTGATATTGAATCGGTAATATAAATCGGATTACATCGGATAGCACTCTTCTGCATCAACAACGAAAGCCGATGTAACTTATTTTTGTGGTGATGATTAATGGGTATTTTCCGACAGTAGTATCAAGAGTCAAGTGGCGAAAGAAGAGAGTAATGAACGAAGAACGTGGACGAGACAAGACAAATGTGTAAGTATACCCCATTCCCATTAGAGGACTGGCGTGAAGACAATTTTGTTGTCGTAGGGTCATAAGATATTTTCATATCCATTTGTATCAAATTCGATTGAAGGGTTGAGCCGTGAAAACGCCACAAGCAGTCTGACTTTAGTGCTCATAATAGTAGTATGGATGGTCCCCTTACAACCTTTTGAAAATAAGGTTTTATATATACATAAATTATGTTCAAAGTATCAAGGTACAAAATTCAATTACAGTAAATTAATTCTTTATGATTTTGAAGTAAAACTTCTATACGCGCCCTTGACTTGGGAGTAAGCTGCCAGAGCGTTACAAAAATGTGTGATCGGTCAAGGCAAGTCAATTAAAAAAAGAACCTTAAGTCAAGTGAATTACAGTTCCCTATACAAAAAAGTGTACAGTAAAGTGTTATTCTATGTCATTGTAACTACGGTAATGATTTGTATTAAATCAATAATTATGTTTTACTTCAGTTGTGTGGTCAAAAGCACACACATTTTTTTTAATGTGTTGAGGGCGGTAGCTCCAGTTATGCTTATATTTCTAGGCTTCGGCAGCCACCATAACTTATGGGCCTACATACAATAATATAATTAATTTATTTTATCGGTTTCTACCCCCTTCCAAACACAGAACTATCGTCGTTTAATACCAACCAATTTATTAGTTTACCCACCAACAAATGAGCAGATAAAATTTTATGACTTGATAGAAAATGAAGTTTGTTTTCAATAAGGCCATTTCGATTATATGGAGGGAGAGAAACTTGAGAGAAATTCAATATTTTCGCGAAGTTATTGTGATTGGACTTATTATATTTCGCTGTGGTAAATGTTTTGTTGGTAGAAACTGATATGGCTAAAATCAATTACCTGTGAAAACATTTAATTGGTCTTGTAATATAATATGTACTCGTACTAGTGATCCCGCGAAGATCGAAATTCGATCTAAGTGAAACTGTTTTGTAATTTAAAGGTAAATGTCATATGACATGTTATGCCATCGTAACTAAGGTAAAAAATTTATGTAGAATTTTCAAAAGATACATAGAAACTTCATAATTAAGTGTGTCTTATATACCAACTAGCTAGTGCCCGCGACTTCGTTCGCGTAGCGTAGTTCTATTATAATCAAAGCGATTTGTTAATGTTTGCTTCTTTCAAATTTTGAAATCCGTCGGGTATAGTATATTTGCTGAATTTCCGAAATTTTGAGCCATTTTCTCGCATTAAAAATTCTTCTATAAGTTAACCAGGCTTAGTATCTATACACCACGAAAATTTTAATTCGAATTTGTATTATCGATTTAGCTAAAGCGCCATCTGTAGCTCGATTGGGTACTACGTGCTTATAAGTTTACGCGAGCAGAAAAAGCGATGGCGCTGCGAAAAATTGTCACCTATAGTATGTATGACACTGTCTCCCCCCTGGTTCACATTTTGTTATTTTTTTCTGTTGGCTCTTCTTCTTTCCATATTTATTTCTATTAAAACTACTTTAACAACGTAACACACTCCCTCTGTACCAGTGGTTCTCAACCGGTGCTCCGCGGACCACTAGTGGTCCCTGGAAGCTTCTCAAGTGGTCCGCGAACCATGCCAATAAATAAGTGACAAGAGTCAACACAACTTTACCCGAGCGCGCCATGTCTTCAACATTATAACCTCCAGATCAATAAAGCAAGGAAGTGGTCCTCGGCATAACGAAAATTTTGCCAAACGGTCCCTCAGGACTAAAAGGTTAAGAACCACTGTTCTATACCTATTTACGCCTCTTATTCACTCGAGCGCGTTTGTTTTGACGCAAGTAAATAAATATGCGAGGTCTGACGCGTTGTTATTGACAGCCTCGTGACGTCACACTGGAGGCGAGCTCCTAGTCGAAGAAAGGGCTGTATAGGTGAAGTGTGGATACTTCAATTGGGGAAGATAGTATTAATCATGATCTGGCGATCTCGTTCCTCAAAAGAGATGTGAAATCCAACAGTGGACCGGCAGAGGATGATACCGTAAATGCTATATTCAGTCTCACATGTCCAAAATGGCGAGCATAAACATAACGATTCACTTAACAAATGAACCAAAACCTTTTTGCGAATTAATCATTTCTATGACGGCAATGTTGACGAGCAACCATAAAGATTGAGTTCACACAACACACGCCTGTAGCTTGAAAAGCGCGAAAAATACTTAAGTATAACTGATTTTACAGCATAAGGTGCTAACGAGCAATCGGAGCCATTTGGTGACTGCCAACACCCACAAACATCCGCTTGTATAGATGCGTCGCCGTAGCTACTACTCCGAAGCCAGTAGTTGCTCCTGCGAGCGAGGATCTAGGAAGAGGTAGTGCCACGCTGCCTGCTTGCATGTAGCAGATTTGGGCCGGCACGACCGGGGAAGGTTCCTCTCGCTTACACGAGATCGGCGTAAAGTGACAGCTGTGCTGTCGCGTTTCGTGCGGTGTGTAAGTAGCCGGTGGCCGGTAGGGTGTGAGGAAGATGGCGGGTAACGCATCTGCTTAAACTCTACGCGGATATCTATTTGCGTCGCGTCGGTGGTAGTCATTAAAATGGCTCCGACTGCTCGTTTGCGTTTGTAACGCTACAGGTTTTAGGCTCTCCCTTATGGCTTCGGTCCAATTCGGCTATAACGCATCAATTACACTTTCTCTCACAAAAGCAAATCATGGTACTGATAAAACACACGAAGGAGAAATGGGAAAAGTTTTTCTTATCCGATGACTTCATAAGAGTCGCTACTTCATCGCTTGGCTTATCATTAGGAGCAGATCAAATTGATTACATCCTGATGAACTAACAAAAACTCAAATGTAAAGATAAATTGTTTTTATTGGGTAGAGAACGAACGAATTGTCGAGATCTGACAAAAATGTTTTATTGGTAGAATATTATAAAATCGTAGGAAAGCCCAAACTGTACAAAGAATATTTTTTTTAAAGAATACTTGGGGCGTAATCTACAATCGATATAAGTAGAGGTCAAAAATATAGTTTTTAGAATTTTTGTCTATTTGTATTTCCTGGCTAAACTCAAAAAGTACTGCATGGATTTCCTTAAAATTTTGCATGAATATTACTAACAGGTCGAGTCAGCATATTGGCTACATATTATCATGCTATCAGGTGGAGGAGTATTTCTTTCTGAAGAATTGCAAATCGCCATTTTTGAAGTCCGAAATCCGCGCAGGCGAAGCTGCGGGCGGAAGGCAATATAAAACAAGAATGATTTCCCGTTGATTTGTATACGTGGTGTGAACAGCACAAGCCTTCATTTTCGAACTGTAATTGCATTAGTTTAGTAATTTGAC
>LUGF01059951.1:237981-249565 GCA_001625245.1 Calycopis cecrops
GGGGGTACTGTCCCTCGGTAAGTCCATGAACACACGTGTATACAGGAGTTTCAGTCTCAGGGGTGTCGTCTATACAACTGAAACAACTGTGATGCGTATTTCTTGTACAAATAAAACCAATACATTTGTTTTGTTCTTATTGTTGTACTGAATGAACTTTTATAAGATAGATGAAGTTTTTTCCCTTTTAGCGCGTTCGTATAAAGATAATAAAGATTATGAAAGTGATTTCATGATTCGCGAGCTCGCCGACACCAGAATGCGACTGATAAGAGATAAATTCATTTATATGCCACTAGCGGTGCCCCACGGTTTCAACCGGGTAATTTTGATCCAATGGAAAACTATCCTATGTGTTAATCAAAGTTACCCTCTATGTGTGTGTCGAATTTTATGAAAATCGCTTCAGAAGTTTTTGCGTGAAGGTGTAACAAACAAACAAATATACAAACTTTCGCATTTATAATATTAATACGATTAGCTAGCTGTCATCTAGAAAATAAAACATTTGTAAATATTTCAGGCCGATGGCACTCTTCAGTTCTTCAACTGTCTCCATACTAAACAGCACTTCGATCCTTTGATCCGATTTGATGTGAAAGAAGGACAAACAAACAAACACACGCAGCTATAATATTAGTAGGATTAGCTGTTACCGTTGATCAGAACAAACAAACAAATACACTTTCGCAGTTATGATATTAATTATTAATATGGATATGATTTTTTTTGTGTTTGTGATAAAGACATAATATAACTTATTAAGATACACACACAAGTTTTAATAGTACCTATAGGACACACTCTAGCTGTTAGCTATACCTTAGTTTAGATAGTTTCGTTGTAAAATAGGTATTTCAGAATTTAATACCCCATTTTCTTTTGTAGAGGGCGCTTCCTGTTGTATCGGACCGGAAGTGACGTGGAACCTGATTCTACAAAATGTAACTGGAGAAAATTCTGTGGAGAGCGCTCGACACGGACTTTTTTTAAAAAACAATCTCTACATAAATAAAATTCTACGTGTCAGAATGTCAGGCGTCAGGCCATACGCCTCCGAAACGGCTGAACCGATTCTCATGAAATTTCTTTGCATATCTGGTAGGTCTGAGAATCGGCGAACATCTATTTTTCATCTCGATATTTCCACAGGAGCTAAACTAACGCGGGTAATCGCGGTGCGCAGCAAGTATAATATACTAAATAACTGTTAAAACTGTAATTTATTAGAGTCGAGTGGGTATAAACTCAAAATTCTTTATGAGGGTTAGGTTTATTTACATGTTGCCGTTTAATTTTAACGCGATGTCAGATGTTATACCTACTGCTGCCATTTTAATCTGAACTATTCCTCCTAGAATTAGAATGCGGTTTACTTGCTACTTCTGTGAGAGCTTATGTTTATGTTTGTATTTTTTTTACAGCATAGGAGGCATGTGAGAAGTGGGATCACCTGATGTAAAGTGATCGACGCCCACAGACATCCGCAACACCAGAGGTCAGAGGAGGAGAGGTAACATGCGTTGCCGAACTTTGAGGATTTTTTATGGTATGGAGGGGCAAACGAGAAACCGGAGTAATTTTCATGACTATATACATAGATGTTATACAGATGCGTTGCCCTCCTCCCACCTCCACCCTGTCAAACATGATTGTATCTACAATAATACGCTGCATGGTGATGATTATTGAACTCCATCAACTGTCCTAACACACAAACATCCGACAGTTAACAAACCCGCGCTGTTTGCACGTCAAATAATATAAAATTGACAAAGCCTTTTTTTACCTTTGCATGTAAATTCGTTTGGGACACACTGGAATATTTCAGTTTCCGGATATTTTGTTTTTCAACCCAGCGGACGTAGAATAAAATAGAATACGTGCAACATAGTAAAAATAGCTTAGCTATGAACATTTAAGTTATAGTAAGAGATTTTTATAGTACCTACTAACTGCGCCCCGCGGTTTTGTCCGCGTAAATTTCGATCCCGTGAAAAATAGAAAATCATCCCCTGGCAACCCATAGGCACATTTTTCAGGATAAAAACTATCCTATGTCTTAATCCAAGTTACTCTCTATGTGTGAGCCAAATGTCATGAAAATCGGTTCAGCAGTTTTTACGTGAAGGAGTAACAAACAAGTAAACAAACAAACATACAAACTTTAGCAATTATATTAGTAGCAAGTAGGATAAGGGTAAAAACCATCTATCGGTAATCTCTTAAAAGCCACCGGAAACGAAAAGCCCACAAAACGCGACAGCATAGCTATCACTTTGGGACGGTATTACGCTAGCGAGAGGTATCTCTCCGGTAGTACTGGCCCACTTTGGCTGTAAAGTACAGTACCACCTCTTACTTGGTGTGACACCCATTGATAAGGCTTAAACATTTTTATAGCTAGTCTACTTAGTGCAAGTTACGACCTGGACAATAGACTGCTTGGTTTGAATTTTTAGCATTGAACATTACCTGGACACCTAGCGTCGATGACGTCATAATAGCGCGCTGGTGTTGATAAGTGCATAACATAAATTCAAAAATAAGACGCTAGAGCGCCGTTGTGACATCATAGACGCTAGGTGTATTGCTGTGGCAGCAGTGTACAAGTGAAATAACCTTAGTACAACGGAGTTCCCATTTGAGATGTTTAGTTTTTTTTCTTTTTTCTTTTTTTTTTTCAAATTGATGATTGCGTTCATATTATCACTTTTTTTTTCTTTCTCTTTTTTCTTGATGAGATGATGAGATGTAGTATGATTATCTATAGTCCCTTCCAATAGGCCAGCAGAGGCTCACCGCATAAAACGCGAAGGCATTGCTGGCTTGACGACGGTGTCATTTACGAGACGTACTTCCCATTTTTCTGGCCCAATTTGTTTGTGAGCATGGCACTACCTCTTGCCATACACACGCCCTTGAACAATTCTAATGTCCAAATTGTTTTTAAATATGAAATAGGATAATAATGGGTTCAAAATTATGTAATGCTACGTTTACACGTTGGGACAACCTTTTTTTTTTTTTGTTTACCCTGGGGAAAATGCGTTTATGCATCCCCACACCGCAGGGGGGGCGATGTGGGGTATGTGGGACTCGCCGGGAGAGAAGCTCCCGGAATACCCACTAAAAAACCCAGGGCGCTTCCAGCGTCGCCGTATTGGAGAGGTTCTGGGAGACCGGCGCAGCCTTTTCGACCAGTACCCCTCCGACGATACCCGCGCTTCGCGAGCCGCACGCTCCCCTCTCTACGATGAAGAGGGGCCTGAAAGCGGTCGTAGTGAACGACCGCTTCCTCACCACCGGGTGAGTTTTATAGCGGATGCAGACGCCCCCGCGCCTGCGTCCGCAGCTCACCGCCGTGAAGGAGAGGCTCGACGCGCTCTCCTGCGCCGTCTTCTATGCGGAGGTGCCAAGGGATCCTCCTCCCTCGCACGCTCCGCGGCCTCCTTCTGCAGCATCACATGCTCACAGAAGGAGGCGACCACTCCCCAGGCCTCTTCGCTCCCCACCATAGCGCTAACAACACTGCGGAGCGACAGGTCTGGGCCGATAGCCGCGACCATGTCGCGGCGCGGTTCCGACCATGCGGGGCACACCTCGAAGGTGTGCTGCGCCGTGTCATCCGGCGCGCTGCAGTGACAACACGCCGGACTCTCCTCCCGCCCGATTCGGTGCAGGTATGACCCGAAACAGCTGTGGCCCGTCATTACCTGCACAAGGCGGAAGGAGAGGAAACCCGCTGGCCTTTCGAGCCAGTCTCGCAAGACCGGCCCGAGGGCATCCAGTGTGCGGCGGCCGAAGGGGGTGGAGGCAAGGTCCTCCGTCCAATGACGAAGGATGGCTTCCCTCGCCTCGCGCCGCACGGCTGCTTTCTCTGGCAGAGCCGGGCGCTCTCCGCGCGCCCGCTTCTCCGCCATCCACTCGTACACTCTGGCGAGCACCCATGCCTCGAGCTCCCAAGGTGGAGTGCCAGCCAGAGTGCATGCCGCCGCAAAACCCTCCGTGCGGTAGGCCCTCGCCACCCTCTTCGCAATGGCCCCCTGGGGCGCCCGAAGAGCGGTTGCGTTCTCCCTTCTACGAAGGCAGTCCGCCCAGATGGGTGCTCCGTAGAGAGCCATGCTCTTTAGGATGCCGGCATATAGTCGCCGGCATCGGGCACTGGGCCCCCCCAAGTTCGGCATAAGCCCTGATAGGGCATTGGTCGTTGCCAATAGGCGCACGGACAGCCCGCGAAAATGCGGGCCGAAGTGCCACCTGCTTTCTAACACTAGGCCCAGATATTTCATCTGGGCCGCCACGGTGATGCTGACGCCCGCCACATAGATGTGGGCATCAGCAGGGGGGCGCCGCCGCGGGCCGTGGAAGAACACGGCCTCGGTCTTCTGCAGCGCCACTTTCAGACCTAGCCGGCGAATCCCGTCCACTACTGCCGATCCGCCGGCCGAGGCTAGGTCAGCCGCCGCCCTAAAGGTCCCTCGGGCAGTGAGGAGAGTGTCATCCGCGTAGCAGATGACACCCGTGCCTCGGGGGAACGTTGAGACAACCTCGGTCAACCTAGGGTAGCCAACCGTTATATAATTGTCATAGTAAAATAAGAATAGTAAGATAAGTCCAAGCTCCTCGTTTGCTCTCTTAAAATATAATAAAAATAACATTTTTTTTATGGTATAGGGGCAAACGGCAAGGTGGAGAACCGTCGAGGGAGATAGGTAGGCAGCCCTAGGTTGACCGAGGTTGGCCCAACGTGTAAACGCTACATAAAGAATATCCTAGAGATCACGAGCTGTACCTAGTCGATGACAAGAAGATTTGTACCCATTCAGGAACGCCTAAAGAAAACCTTTTTCATTTCTTCTAAAGGAAGAAACAATCAATACCACTTTACATTCCTTGAATATTCATTCCTTTTAATATTCATTCGGATTAAGTGAAGATCCGAAGCATTTCTTATTACATACCCTAAATCCGTTTGTCTGAGCCCAGTTTTATAATCCGGATTTGTAAAATGCTTTTACTAAAAAAATATCATTATTTATATCGATACCATTGAAACTCACAAGCCACTTTTTTATGGTATAGGGGGACAAACGAGGAGTCAGCACCATTTTCATGACTGCCGACGCCCATAGACATCCGCATACAGATGCGCTGCCCTCCTTTCTCCTCCCACCTATATGGACCACCGGCTAGTTACACACCGCACGAAACGCGACAGCACAGCTGTCACTTTACGCCGGTCTCGTGTAAGCGAGAGGTACCTCCCCGGTCGTGCCGGCCCAATTCGACTGCATGCAAGCATGTGGCACTACCTTCTATTTGAAACAAGACAGCGAAATTGTAACTTAACGACAGAGTCGTGTCAGCGAAGAGTGAGTGATGTACTTCCCCGGTCGTAGCGGCGCAATTCAAGCTCTAACCAAAATTATTATCTTGTACAGATAAAAGGTATTTACTATAGGCTTTATGTACCTTTTATCTGCATCTGCTATAGTGTATAGCTTGTATGATTCTTAGTGAAATCAATTTAAGGGAACAAAATTAAACTAAGCCCTAACAGTGCCCTACGGTTCGAGTCGAAAGTAGGGTTGCCAACTGTCCCGGATTTACCTCTCTATGGTTATATCCTTTGTTTTAGCCTTGGCTGTAGCCTCAGCAGAAAATATAATATATAAAGTTACCACTACATTGTTATTTATTATAGTTTATGAGGGCAAATGAGAAGTTGGTGTCAATTTGATTACTACTGACGCCCATAGACATCCGCAGAACATATTAGTAGTTGCGCTGCACTTCTTCCTCCTCCCACAACGGGCCACCGGCAACTTACATACCGCGCGAGACGCGATAGCACTGTTGTCGCATTAGGTACGTGCTCTTTAAATTTTATTTATACATATAATAAAACTGTAGAAGACGTCGTTCTGTCTGTGTCTTGTGCGGATTTCACGCAAAAACTACTGGACGGATTTTGATGAAACTTTTTTTGTTATATTGTATTAGTCCTCGGTAACATTATAGCTATAATGTATCCATATATATAATGCTGCAATCGGGATCTCGACTTAAAAATTTACTATTGTAGGGTAAAATAACGGATTGACAATTCGGCCACATAACATTACACGTTACCTTGACAATATATTTTCTAATAGTGACAGGACAACGGCTGTCAAGCTAACTAGTATGTAAATAAAATAACAAACCAACATTTTATTACAATAAACTTATATTTAATTCTTTATTTACTATTTCTGTACATTGCGGTTAAAATACTTAAGGGGCGTCGTCTACTCTTAGAGGAAGATATTGGTTGCGTCGGCTGTAGAGTGGACGCCGGTGGACGGGGGCAGGTGCGATGTCGATCGAAGACCTGGACTGTGCCGCTTCACTCCCTGCTTGACCCACGGGAATAGGCGTCACAGAATATCCAGCTGCCACCAAAGCGGAGAATTCCTCCGGAGTGTACGCTTTGTTATTTCTCGGAGGAGGCAAATGTGCTCTTTGGTCTTCCAAGTTCTGTGATCCCTGAGTTACAGTCACCTGCTCCGCACTGGACGGCTCTCGGTATTGGACTTCCCTTGCAGGTTGTTCGTATTTCACGGCTGGGTCTATCCTTACTACAGGCCTGGCAATCTTTTTGGGGACATTCTGGCTCACATAAATGGTGGATAGTGGTGGTTTTGTCGGTTCCACGTTACGGGAAGGCTCCACAGCTCTTAAGGGAACTTGCTCGTATCTCGCCCGTTGCTCATTAGGTCTGTAAGCTTGACGGACGTAATACTGTTCTCCGCCTTGAGCTAATCTCTGATTTTGAGCTAGACCGTCAGCGGCGTCTGGGAAGCGCTTGAGGTAGGTCACAGGTCTTTCCACACTCAAAATTCGTGGCTTCTCTTGTCTAACGGCTTGCACTCTTTGGGGCTCAATCAGACGGTACTGCTTGGGGGAGATCTCATCTCTCGTTGGTTCTAGTAATCGGTATTGCTTAGGAGAAATCTCTTGTTGATATTGAGGCACGAGCCTGTAGTTGACTTGAGGGCTTACCTGGGCATTTCCAGGTGCACTGATTTGTTGAAGTTTCGGCGGCGCTACAATTTTGAGACCTGACGATTCAGGCCTCTCATATATGGCCTGTTGGACTGAAGCTTGAGTTGGTTGAATTTGTACATATCGCAGAGTTTGAGGAACTCTTTGACTTGGGGCAACGGGGCGATACTGTTGCGGTTGGATTTGATATTGGGGTTGTTGTGTTTGATATTGTTGGTTTGTCGGTTGGTATTGTTGCTGTTGTTGGACGTTCGTCGTTTCAATCAAGAACTGTTGAGGAGCAGTAGAAGCTTGGGGTGAGGGGTTTTGAACTTTCGGACGAAGTTTAGTTGGCTTCTTGCTTGGCTTTGGTATGTAAGGTATGTCCACCTGAAACATTAAATGTGTCATTTTAAATTTAAATTGGAATAAATAAATCTTAAATTTAGTCGGATCAACCTCCCTAATGGAAGAGTCCGATCCCTTTCGAGGGGCTGTTCAGTCGCTGAGGTACCCCATTGCTGATAGAGTAGAGGTATCTCAGTAAAGGTAGCCGATGTTCGTAGGTATTCGGTCCATCCTCGAGTCTCATACCCCATCGGTACCCGCCCAGCACCGATAGCTGTGCGAAAAATGATTGGCGTGATGAAGCTCTAAACAGAGAAAAATGGAAAAAATAAGAGGGAGGCCTTCGCCCAACAATGGGACACATAAGATATAAATAGGGCTTAATATAATAATCTTGGTAATCTTCTTCCAGTTTCAACGAAAGTTTCAATTGCGGAATCAATAATATTCTCACTATTAGACTACGCAGATAGCTCCTATGTTAACTTAACCAAAGCTCAATTTAACAAATTAGAGCGTCTTCAAAATTCATTTATGGCGTTCGAAAATTTGAGCACATAACTCAGTATCGTTTAAAACTAAAGTGGTTGCCTGTTCGCCAACGTCGTAATTTTAGAATTCTTTCTTTAATAATATATACAATTCTATTTGACCCTAAAACACCTCATTTGAAAGATATGTTTGAATTTTGCAACTATGATAGTATCTGCAGCCAATCTCCTTCTTCAGAAATCCTGTCCTCTATACGAAATACTTCTTCTACTTTTTTATTCTTTTATTATCAAATCCATTTCGTTGTGGAATGCCCTGCCTACCAATATTAAACGCGCCCAAAATTGAAATAACTTTAAAAATATGTTAAAACATTATTATCTGTCTAGCTAAAATATATTATATTTACATCTTTAGACGAATGTTTTCTAATAGTATGTATGTATTTGTGTATGTATGCATGTGTATTTGTATGTATGTATTAATTTAAATGTAAATTGTTACGATTTGACCCTACCTCTCCTTGAACATAAATATTTTTTTCATAAGGTTGCCTGGAAGAAATTACTATTTGAGTATACACTTTTAAATTGTAGGTACACAAAGGCGGCCTCTTTGTGTACCTACAATTTAAAAGTGTATGTGTTTCTTTTAAATTGTTATATTTGTTACCTGCACAATAAAGAATATTTCAATTCAATTCAATAATAATAATAATAAAAGTTGGAAAATGTAATCAATATAAATATTACTGGACAGGTAGCGTATTTGATGGTAATTGATAGCAAAATATGCCGACGCAAGTTGCGATATTCATCTTAGCTGAACGGTCTGAGACCTAAATTAGATATGGGCTAATCAGATTACAAGGCATGATGGATCACTATCATTAATTTGTGGTGATTGATTGTATTAAATTGATTAGTTGAGATTAGCTTAGAGATCAATTTATCTTGCACAAAGCGTCGTTCGGAGTATACGCCTGAAGGAATTATATTTGGGACCAGTGATGAAATAACATGACGAGTAGGGTCAATTCACACCGAGACGCGACGCTACGTGACGCGGCTTTGATTCCGCACTGCGCAGCGCGGCACCGCGAGATTATTAGTTAGGGATGATCGATGTTAGAAAAACTCTTTATCACTCGACCGAACCGCATGAGATCTAAACGAAGTCGGGACGGAAATAGTAGACAAGTCGCCACAGCGGCCTCAGGCTGCGCCTCGCGGCGCCGCGCTGCTACGCGCGGCAACGCGAGACGCAGCACCGCTCTTGCACGCCGCGCGTCATCGCCGCGTCGCGATACGTCGCGCTGCGCCGCGAGGCGTCTCGAGGTGCAGCGCTGCGCAGCGCAACGTATCTGAATTCTCACAATGAAATGTGTATCTTTTCGTGTAGTAAATAAAGTATATTTTGAGTTGCTCTATGTAAAATCTACGCGCGGCGCCGCGAGGCGTCGCGTCTCGGTGTGAGCTGACCCAAAAAGTAACACCGAGCGTGACGCTTTACTGTGAGCGCCAGATCCGACGCTCCTACAGACACATTATAATTGCTATGCAGACGAGCCCTGACTTTCCTCCCTCCTCCCACTCCACTCACAAACTGCCACCAGAAAATAATAAACCGTTCAGCCATTACTTTGCGTCAGCACCATATGAGCAAGATTGATCTTCCCATCATTGTTCCCCACCTGGATTCAGCACTCACTACCTCTTACTCAATCAAATACAAGCCAATAAATTAGTCCAGGAAAAAATAAAATACATACCTGTTGATACTGAGGGACAAAATTTTGCGTTGCAACCTTCGATGTCTGCGTTTGGGTGTACTGCGGGCGTTCTTCCTGCCTCGCTGGCTGAAGCAGGGCTAGCAGTTCCTGGTCAAACGTGGCTCCGGGGCTGGCGCCGTCGCTCACCGATAGAGCGGCTCCAACTGACGCCTCCCCTCCGTTGGACGAGTAGTCAGGGCGAGCGATCACCGCACGGGACGGCTGGTAAGCTACCTGGAATGGTTAGAGAATTTTGGATAAGAGGAACATTAATAAATTACTTGTAACGTGAAGGTCCCGGATCCGCAGGCAACAGCATCTCTCCAGAGACAGGCTGGCCACGGCGAAAAGGCCAGACTTCTCCTGCTGATATGGATCCCAGGCTGCCTATGAGGAGTCTTTTCTACGTCGTCGGAACCGTGCACTGGAGTCAGGTTCCCATCCTGACTCCAGGTCCCAGAACTCCAAAGGAGCACGCTATCAATGTATACGAAAGGGACCCGTTAGTCATCCCAATCCACGCCACCGTATGCTGATGCAGAGGGGCAAGTGGAGGACTCCTCAGAAGAGCTGTTCTTAGTCTGGCCTCTCCCCCGAGCATGTCCGAATTAAGAAGCCCTGTTCGACATAACCTTGGGGATCACATAGGTACCCAATCCCCCCCACCACAGCAAGACAGTATATTTGGGGCCACTTAAGCCTTGCCCATAATCTCGCTGGAAATATTTCACATATTGATGTACCTGTGTCTTAGATTCTTCTTGATTCTTCAGGGAAAGAAGATTAAACATGCGTGAGTTTTTAATTAAGTCTTCCAGCAGTACAACTGCTAAAATATTCCACATTCACAGCAACCGTTAGCATGATAAGCCTATATAAAGACACGCAGGCATACATCAATATTATAGTATTTAGTATGATTTTTCGATGTTCTTGGTCTCACTTTTCTGTGTTTCCTTTTTGAGAAGCTCAATTGCTAATTGTAAAGTTCTAAATAAAATTCTAATTTCACATTTACTTTAAATATTCCATTTACGCCATACAATAATGACTTTGAAATTAGCTGAAGCAAAACAAAATTATGTAGCATTACATTTAATTATTTTCATTAAAATAATTTGTTGAGCAACTCTCTTGAATCACTTTTGAGTTGCGTTCAATTAAATAAATGACGAACTTTGTTCATTGATGCTTTGAAATGAATTATGAAATTGTTTTTGGATTATGCAAAGATTGCTACTATATTCTTTCTTCTATATTCTCTCGAAGACGACCAGGCTGGAGCAGTGGTACAGGGCTCGGATAAGTGGAGCATGTTGCGCCAAGGGTCGCGGGCTCGAGTCCCGCCTTGGTCATGGATGTTTATCTATGTACATAAATAATAATAATCTTAAATAAATAATATTTCTTAAATTTATAAAACATTAAATATTCCGTTGTACCCGTAACACAAGTCCTTACGGTACTTAGCACGGGGCTAGACTAACGTGGTGTGATTTGTCTACAGACATTATTATTATTATTCTGAAAAAGTGTCAGTGAAAAATACAATCATCTATTTTGTAGATAGGTATTAGAAAACTGAAAAATTCTTAATTCCATAGACATTGTGTACTGCCGGCACACTACTGGTTTCTATGAATCCGGCGACGTGTGGTTGTCGCCTGCATTCGTCGCCTGCGGTTGTCGCCAGTCTCGGACTTGTACATTAAATCGCCGATCGCCGATGCTCTCTAAACCTCTTACCTGTCTGAAGACCTGCGGCTCCAGGTTGTAGTACTGCTGTTCTGCTCCGGGTACAGTTGCAGTTGCTGCTGCCGCTGCAGTTGCTGCTGACTGCTCTCTCACCTGTCTGCCGACCTGCGGCTCCAGGTAGTAGTACTGCTGCACGTTGTTCTGCTCCGGGTACAGTTGCAGTTGCTGCTGCGGTTGCAGTTGCTGCTG
>LUGF01059966.1:19659-30693 GCA_001625245.1 Calycopis cecrops
TATTTATTTCGTCCACCGAAACGCAGCTTTCCAGGCAATCGAAGCGGTTTTTAAGTTCGAGTTGAAAGCTCTCGGGGTTTTGAATATGGGCATGTGTAGGTCTGATGATGACTGATGACTGATATCCTCATACATAACTTCCACCTCATCATCTGAGTGTGCCGAGGTCGGAGCATATACCTGTATCACCTTCAGCGAATATCTTTTAGATATTCTGAGTATAAGGTATGCTACCCTGTTCGACACACTGTTGATGGTCACTATGTTGTTTAGGAGGAATTTGTGGACAATGAACCCGACACCACCTTGGGACAGTTGGTCGCCCTCCCGGTAGTAGAACAAATTGCCGGATTTGAGTATTATCGCGTCCTCGCCCTCTCTTCGGACCTCAGATAATCCCATAATACTCCAGCGCAATTTGTTCATTTCTTCTTCCAGCCCTATTAACTTCTCGTTAGTCCTCAAAGTGCGTACGTTGTGTGTTACCAGGGCCAGTTGTCGTTGTGGGTGGTAACCGGATCGCCTCCGGGGATTCTTAGCACCCCCTACCCCGCCGTTACCATAATTGCTATCGTAGTCAGGAATAGCAGGGCTACCTGAGACTGGGGGCCTTGGCTTTGGACTAAAAATCATAAGGGGTGAATTTGCCAGTAAGTAAAGTAGGTACCTCTAGCAATTTGTAAGTTAGCAAGTTTTTTATTTCTAAGTATTTTTTTATTTTCGTTAAACGTTATATCTTTCATTTGAAATTGAAACTGCAAGTTATGTATACTTTTGGAATTGGCATTTAAAACCCTTCATTTTGATACCCCACTCGATGGGATTGGAAACAAAAAAAAAATTTATACCTCACAATGTGGGGTCCGAAATCTGCCATTTTGTTTTTTTATTTTTTTTATGTACCCAGTGTCACTCGCGCTATCAAGGCGAATCTAACGACACCACATACGTTAAAATCCTTCCAGCCGTTCAGGCTGTAGCAGGGAACATAGAAATCTACATACATACATACATACATACATACATACATACATACATACACTTGAAAAACATTACCCTCCTTTCTGTGGCAGTCGGGTAAAAATATAATGGCACATGCCACCTCACTTATCTCTATAGCTAGCTGTTTCAGGATCATAACTCGTGTTATTTCCAACACATAAAGCTTACCATCTGTGGTGAGCTTGCGCGCCGGGCTGGGCGTGTCGAGCGCCAAACATGAATATTCAGCCTCGACGTCGGCCTGCGTGAGCTCCGAGCCAAGTAACAGCCCGCCGGCGCCGGATATCCATCGCGTATCTACAACATTACAACTACCTTCATATTTCACAAAATAGACAACGGTTTATAAATAAACAATGCTTATGTTCCTTTTTTTATAGTATAAGGGGGCAAACGAGTAATCCGAGCTCATGATAACTACCGACGCTCATAGACATCCGCACAAAGGTTATACAGATGCGCTGCCCTCCTTTCTCCTCCCATCCCCGGGGCCACCGGCTACTTGCACACCGCACGAAACGCGACAGCACAGCTGTCACTTTACACCGGCCTCGCGTAAGCGAGAGGTACCTCCTCGGGCCCAAGTCTGTGACATGTATGCCCGCACCACTTTCTTACTTTCATCTGACCACTGGCCCACTTAGTTGATCGTTAATTAGTTCCCATGGTAAACGTTTGATGCCGATGAAACAGGGGCACAGCTAGTAACAACATATAACTTTTAGCGCACACTGAAAAGTACTATAAGGTTCTTACTGTGTGCCTGACAGACGATGCACAGCCGAAATTGCTGTCCTTACATGCAAGAAAACACTAGGAATAGATTTTTATAAATTTAACCCCTACGGGGATAAAATAGGTGGGTCAGGTTTATTTATCGTTTGACTCGAATGAACCCTTTTAGCGTCGGTAGTAATGAAAATGAGCCCGACTGGTGAGGGGCAAACACCCCCCCCTCCCCCTATATCATAAAAAAATGTTAATAAAAAAAGCGTAAATGCATTTGAGAATGTGATTTTTAGGAAAGTTATTGTTCATGGTGCCCACGAAGGTTTCAGAACTGGTACAAACAATTTATGAAACTGGCGTCAGTGTTATTCCAATGTCGTCCAATAACTTCTTTTTGTTTAGTTTGTTTCAAAATTCCTCGAAATGGATGAAATATTTGCGTAATATCTTTCCTTCAAATTTATTTTAATTGGTGGCATAGCAACATAAAAAATATGATTCGTTGAATTCCCGATAATTGTGACGAGTAAATTGTCCCGTTGCCGCGCCGTCGCAATTCGAATTTACCGAGGCGACAAAGCGATACCTATTAAATTAGCAAATTCGAATTGATTAATAGTCTGTAAAGGATATCATATAAGGTACGATTTATCTGTATGATTCGCTTCAGATTAATCGGAACAATAAATACTTTTGTAAAATAGCAGGAAGGGCAGCTTTTGAAATTAAATGAAATGAAATGAAAACGTTTTTATTCAAAATCTTAATATACATCTTAACATATATTTCTTGTGTGCGTGTGTACCTTTAGGAGGTGTTCAGTGACACATCGTTTACTGGACCGATTTTGACACATTTTTTTGTGTTGTAGGGGATTTCAGAATGGTTTAGATTCACAAATCAGCCCGGCAGATGGCGCTGGACTGACGCGAGTGAAACCGCGGGGCGCAGCTAGTAGATAGTCGGGATTTTGATATATCTAGACATATTTAAATTTCTAATTTTAGTAACCATACATATAGCCGAATTGGTGCGGCACGACCGGGGAATACCTCAAGCTTAAATGAAACCGGCGTAAAGTGAGAGCTGTGCTGTCTCGTTTCGTGCGGTAAGTAATCAGTGGCTCCGACCGCTCGTTTGCCCCCAATACAATAATATAAATAGTTTATTTCTCTTTTAAGTCAACCTTTACGTAAATAAAGGCATTTTACATAAAACATAATATCGTTAGAAGTCTTTTTGGTGAAAACCGACGACCATAATTTCCTTGATTACCATTTAAGAGCTTGTATTCCGACCGATACGTCAGATCGTACAGACATGTCGTGCCGTGTAAGCAGCCGTTTATATTAACAATAGCAAGAGCTGAAAGTAATTAATTCGATATATAACTGTAACTGAATATTAAAAGCTAAAAGCTTTTGGGAGCTGATTATTATAGAAAATTTAAAATTAAACATTGACTTTGCGCGACTTCGTACGCGTCATGTTTGTCAATTCAATTGTTTCAGGCTTTTAGTGAAAAAAAAAATAATTTCGCCGAGTCCAATGGCGTCTCATATACGCCATGTTTGTATTTTAACATCTTAGAACACCCGGCTGCTAAGACGAGTCTAACGATACCTTACTAAATGATCCAAGACGATACCTCAAATATGTAAATCCGTTTAGCGGTTCTGGAGACATGAGCTAATAATGAATACATACATACAACATACGCGCGACAAACAATACCCTTCTTTGGCCGTCTGGTAAAATGAGTTCTTAAATCTTATCTATACGCTTCTGGTTGCAAAGCGAAACATTTTGCCTTAGTTTATATAAGTTTCTCTCTTTATTTCACTGTTTCCTCATTAACTGTAGATCATACTTATATACTAGACTCATTAACTATTGTCTGTGATATTAATTTTATTAAGGGCCATTATAGTACGTCACCGATGTGAATCAGCGCAGAAGGCTTAAACTAGATCCACGACCGATCATTAATCCTCGAGGCCATCTTTTACGGGATTTAACGAAAGCGGGAAGTGATTTTTGGACTTTTTTCCTTAACTTTCAAATGGGATTTCTATTTTATCCGCACTGTTAAACTGTTATTTGCTAGTCTATTGATTGATTTATAAATGGATCATGTATTAAAAAGAATTTATATTTTATTTTATGATATTTAGAATTTCAATTATATTATGATAGAATAGCAATGCTTTACCCGATTTTAAGAGGTAATGCCAAGCTCCCTAGCAGCCGAATTGGGCCGGCGCAACCGTGGAGGAACCTCTTCCTTACACGATACTGGTGTGAAGTGACAGCTGTGTTGTCGCGTTTCGTGCGGTGTATAAGTAGCCGGTGGCCTATGGAGGAGGGGGAGGAAGGAAAATAGCTTTAACAAACTGAAAATATAGTCTACATTTTATTTTGATTAATATAAATTAAAAATTATTATAACTGTCTGAGTAACACGTATAACAGATATTATTTAAAATATTATCAGGAAATTAGATGCTTATATTTTATGGTAGGTAGTGCCAGTATGATGATAAATGCATTCCTAAAAAATAAAATTATTGTTCAAAATTAATTTATAACTAACATTGTGGTATTTCCTTTTTCAGATAAAAGTCATTTCTTACATCAAAACAATATATTTTCATGGAATTATTAAAATACATTGCCAAAGTAAAGCTGTCGCTTTTTTGAAGCAAAAAATTGCTGTTCTTTGTAATAAGCCGGCTTATTGTTACGAGGTTTATAACGAGGAGTATAATGTCCTTCAATCTTTAATTATAACTTTTTGAATCCCGAGACAAAAGAAATATAATTGGAACAAGGAAATTCCTTTTTTATTTCACAGACTCCTCTTAGGACGCATAATTAGCGTTATGGATAAAATACACCGTGTAGAGGAACTCGTTAAAATAATGTTTCTCATCGTACCTACACTTATAAAGGAATATTAATTACTTAATTATGAAACAATTTCATAATTACAAAGTAATTAATTTTAATAAGTTTTTGATTTGTGTTATAAATAAGATCAATATTTTGAAATAGGTTATGACCTACTTGCAACTGTATTAGGTCGACCTCTCTCAAATCTCTTCCGGAGTAAGGTGACAGTTATACCGGCGCGTTTCGTCTGCTTTTAAAGTGACAGTCCACCTGCCACCAGTCACATGCCAACATCACAGAACAATGGATTTACTATTTTTGCTCTCTCTTGCTCACCTTTCACTGCTCTTTCGTCGTCCCGCCATCGCCATCGACGTGTACCTCGTTATCGCTGATCATCCTGGGCGAGCGATTGGGATGTGAACTTGGCCGAGAGATTCTATGACATGCGGAAGACAGGACCAGTCTCATTTTAACAAAGCAGCCTTACGAGTGATATCTATGATTCTTGTTTGGGAGCGTGTTATGGTATTTCTGATTGGAACTATCAATTTGATACCCAGAATAATTCTCTCCATGGATCTCTGGCATAACACGAGACCGGATTCCTGCCGAAGTGTCAAGTAAGCTGTATTTTAATATAGGATATAGATCTGAAACGGACAATTACATTGAAAAAACAAAAATATTAAATTCTTAATTAAGTAGCTTTAGTAGAGATAACAGTTTTACTTCGATTTCGAAGTATAATTTTTCTGCGCGTTACTAAATTACAGCGCCGGGTATTTGACATCAATTTCAGCTTCTTCCATCAACGTGTTTCACAAAAAAGGTCTTGATATAGCTACAGACGGAGAGGAAAAGGAGAAAGGAACTTCTATAGGAGTTCCATTTTTCCTTTTGAGGTACAAAACTCTATAGGTACAGATTTTTGTCTCTACTCTAGCATGCAAGGATGTTCTAAACAAAGGAGATCCTTTGATACAACAGAATAACTTGTTTAAAGCTCCAGTGTAATATTTAATCCTTAATTAAAAGTATAGCCGTGCAAAAGCTCACGTACACCGTTTTTGTTTTATTTAATATTTATTATCCGAGCCATATCGGTTACAAAGTTATAATTTTTTGTCACGTTTTATGAGCATTAGATTTCTACATTATGATTATCATCAGTTTTTTTCCTTCCAAAACGCGATCCTCCCGAGTCGCGCAATCCCTAGAATCCCTCAGATTCTGCCTCCGATAAAACAAGCTACGTGACTCAAATAATTTTACACAAGCTGGATCACAATTTTATTTAATTACATTTCTTGACAACAACACCGAAATCCAGAAGAAGCCAGAAAAATGTCTGGGACGGTAATCTTATTCCAACGGTGTGATTTCAACAATAAATTCTGTTACTTAACGGTTTCCAGAAGTTCTTACAAACATTTATCACACTGACATTATTTCACGACGTTTTTAAAAATAATTGAAAAGTTTCGAATGTTTTCTGGGATTTAAAACGTAGCAGTTAATAACGATAAAAAATAGTGCAGTCATAAATGTAGGTTACACGAGAAGCCATAGACAAAAGACCCCAGTACGTAGTGCGACTTAAACATTTTTAACAATCACACCAACTTAACCCAGTTGCGAGCTCGTAGAGCTTACAGTCGCCACATAACGAAAATTTATCGACGTGGAATGGCTACTTCGGAGACAATTTATGCGGGAAACAACATTCTTATGAAACTTGCGGTGGTTTGTTCGTGTTTACGGTATAAGTGCTTCGCTAACGGCTCGGTACAGGCAGTAAAATAAATTAGAAGTATATGCGCGTTCTTTATCACTCGCCATTCAATGCTAATTTGGTGTTTTAGCCAAAAAAAAATGAAACGAATAAAAACAAGAAGCCATGTCACTGTAGTTACATGATACCGTGCCGCTGAATTGGGTCGCTACGAACGGGTAAACCTTTCGCCTACGTTCCATGTCTATAAACATCCATCGGAGTGATGTTGCTGCATTGCAGCCGTACAGGACTAGCACGATAGAAGAGGTACCTCTCGCCTATATACCGGCAAGTAATAGCTTTGCTATCGCGTTTTAGTCACAACTATGAGGCTGTTTATATTATTAACTATGCGGCGTTATACTTATTTAAAAGACTAATTTTCCCCCTTAAATTACAAAACAATCTATTTGTACTTATAATAAATCTAATATATCTAAATCTAAGAAGGCGTCTCCAAAAATCCATCATATTATTATACCCGCTAATAACAATGTATAACACCCACGACAAAGTAAATCACATCACATTGTGATATGATTTGTACAGTGGGCCGCATCCATCATACGCCATTACGTTACGTTCACTATTACTCAATCACGCTCTCAGCCGCTGACATCCGCACTCAGAATGTGCGTGACAAGCAAATCTAATTTTCCGCTTCAATGTTTCAGATATTCCGAACGAAAGGCGTATATGATATACAGCCGTACAGGCACATGTACTTATAGGTATAGTCCACTCATAAGAAATTAAACAAGTCAATGCCGATATAAAAACCAACTTAATCTAAATGGATTTGGTTGGTCTGTTCGGTTTGGTTGGCATTTGATTTATTTCTGGTTATTAAGTTCAGGAAGATTTGTTGCTCCATCTGAAATGTCAGAGTCGAATGCTGTAAGTACAGATATGAAAAACTTGAAGAATAAAAATGAAAACCTTTCTTTCAATTTTTCCTAACACCCAAAGGCAATGTAGAGCAAATTCTATTTCGTAATCGATACTAATGTGCCACCGAAAACTCGCAACTCACAAAACGCGACAGCATAGCTACTTTCCGGTAACACAACAAGATTTACCGCCCTAGTTGTGCCGACTTAACTCTCCTTCGTCACAACATGGCAATCTCTCAAAAAGTCTTTTAAATATACGAAATTGTATCCTACAGTCGATTGCATTTAGTAAAACTAAGACCCCGTTCAGATGACAAGCGTTCAACGCGCGTTTGGGTAACGCGCGTTTACAACTACATACTTTTTGTTCAGGCCGTTCACATGCTAACGCGCGTTAGCATGTGAAAAAAGTATGTAGTTGTAAACGCGCGTTACCCAAACGCGCGTTGAACGCTTGTCATCTGAACAGGGTCTTAGACACTTAGTAAAAGGTAGTGCCACACTGCATGTTTGCATGCAGCCGAATGGGGCCGGAACGACCGGGGAGGTACCTTCTCCTCTTACCTACCTCGCGCTTATACGAGACCGTGCTGTCGCGTTTCGTGCTGTGTGTAAGTAGCCGGTGGCCCATGGGAGAAGAAAGGAGGGCAGCGCGTCTCTATAGTTTCTGTGCGGATGTCTGTGGGCGGCGGTGGTCATGACAATGGCTCCGACTGCTCGTTTGCCCTCCATTTAAAAAAAACTCCTAGAGCTAAATATAGTCAGCTCATTTGAGCCGTAGCATAACAGATGCACTAATTAGGAAGAGTGATGTCTGCCGAGAGGTAAATTGGCGGTGAGTTTAATTCACGACACAAACTAGTGAACTTACTTTATTAACTTGATCTACAAACATGTCGCTTTAAATATTAACTGTGCTTTCTTCAGAGAGATTTACATAACAAAATCTGTTATGATCCAGTACTTGTAGTAGCAGGATAAATAAGACTTACATAGTAACGCGTTCCTTGCGCTATTGTTCTCGATACAATAATAATAATATTAGTACATTTATATTATTTACATTCTATATCCCAACATACATAAAATGTTCTGATGGCCGAAGTTTGTATGAAATGCACAACTGCGCAGGACACATGTGCAAAGGCACAAGTGAACTCTATTCCATTATTTTCGATGGGACAAGAGCCCAACACGGCAAAAGAGAAATCAGTCGCAAGACATTACAAGCTTTTCAACTTGCTATTCGAGTCACGGGGCAACACTATCTTATTTTTTTTATTTGGTATAGGGGCGCAAATGAGTATTCAGAACCATTCTCATGACTACCGACGCCCATACACATCCGCAAATAGATAAACGCGTTTAAAAAGCGTTGCCCTCCTTCCTCCTCCCACCGCATTGGGCCACCGTTTTTTGTATCCTGGTCCTTACGCATAGCGAGAAATCCGCATATGCTGATGCGTAGTCCTCCTCCACACCATAATGAACCTCTGACTACACAAAACGCACGAAACTCAACAGTCTATCCCTGACATGCGGTATCACCAAGCAAGAGATATCATCGACTATAATATAGAATGGTACTAACTCTTGCTCTCATTAATTCTACCTGTTTCTTTATAATGGATGCTGTGAATCATATTTGTTTGATAAATTTGCCGTAAGAACTTCATGTGTGGCACAAATTGCACAAAAAAATTGTTGTACAAACCCTTTTGGGGCGTGTCCTATTTCATAAATTTAACATGTAAGGAGCAGAATAGGGGAAAACGAAGCAGCGTAGATGCTATGCGATGGACGAGTATAAAATGTATGTGGTTTTTTCTTAAACTCAATTACCTTCTAAATAAAAAACCGGCACTCATAGGCTGATAGAAGTGGAAACTGAAACTATCTTAAAATTTTACGTTTAAAGTTATGTCTTTAAGCAGATAAGTAGTATACAGATAAAGCGATGCAAACCTAATTTTCCAACTAAAACTCTAAACTATTTTTTTGGAGTTTATTCCTTAAGCTAGCGTTACGCTTAACAACTCTTAAAGCTCTTTCACATCTTTCATTTCACACTCCATTCGCGTGTGAGACCTGACACACAAGGTTTTCTTTTTTATTTCTATCAATTCTTCTCATCATGTGCCTATTGCAGTCCACTGTTGGACATAGGCCTATCCCTTAGCACTCCATTGAACTCGATCTTCGGCTATCTTTTCTCACTTCAGCATATTAATTCGAGTAGCTATGTCGGTTACTCTAGTTCTCTGGCGAATTACTTCGTTCCGGATTCGATAGCGCAAAGAAACACCAAGCACAGCTCTCTCCATAGCACGCTGAGCAACTTTAAATTGGTGGACCCGTCGGACCGTGAGTACCTACGTTTTGGCTCCGTAGGTCATGACTAGGACGCATTGGTTGAAGATTCTTCTAGTGCTTCTATTTTATATTTATTTAGTTTTTGTAATCATTATATATTCTGTAATCATTTCAATAATTTTAATGCGTTAAGTAGTTCTAACAGTGTAATATCACCCTAATAAACTCTTTTATTCATATAATACTTACAATCACACACATACACAGACATACCTATTAACTCATAATAGTTCGTATAGTTTGACTCCATCTATATGAAACATCGGAGAAGTTCCCGCGCCTCTGATAGCTACTTGCGAACTTCATCCAACAGACGATTGGAAACTCAGCCAATTTATTAGCGGTGAAAGTCGAATTAGTTATGTCACATCATTTGATGTTCGAGATAGTTCTAGAGAGTTCTGGGAGACTGTTATATTGTAATTAAGAACTCTATCACGTGGTAATGTCACTTTGTGTATCATTATCAGCGTTTGTCGTACATTTAAATATAGTATTTATTAAACGTTTAAATATTTTAGTAGTTGCTGCTTAATTTGGTCAGCACGGCCGTGGAAGTACTTCTCGCTCGCATGATACTGTTGGAGTGATAGGGTGAAGAAGAATTACGCAGCTGCATAGCCCTGCTGTCATGGACTATAGAACACACATTTTGCACACAATTATAAAATATCTAATAATCTATTTTTATTTTTCTCTATTTATGGAATGGCACACAAG
Source organism: Calycopis cecrops (assembly GCA_001625245.1). Classification (NCBI taxonomy): domain Eukaryota; kingdom Metazoa; phylum Arthropoda; class Insecta; order Lepidoptera; family Lycaenidae; genus Calycopis; species Calycopis cecrops. Next base: position 30,046 of record LUGF01059966.1, read on the forward strand.
ACTTCAAATGAAATAAAGTCTCCTTAGACGCGTGCAATGATCTGAAATAATTCTCGAAAAAAAAAATATTTTATACCGCAGATATACCCGTGGACCACAACTAATTTATCATAAACATAATATGTCACACAAATATCCAAAGCAAATTACTACGCCCCTTCCATTGATTTTTTTATTAATACGAATTCGGCGCGTCCGCGTCGCATGAAATGCAAAATTAATATCGAAATTCCATATTTCACTTTGCGTATGTGGCGTCGCTACAGAGCAATAAAAAATCTAATTTTGTATATATTGAGGCGGATATCCAAATGGAGGCAATATCGAAGTGCTGATTTGTCGCGTCGCTGGTTATTGGTGGGGCGTGTTACAGATCAGTACAAGTGCCACATCAAAATTGGCGCGGCTAATTTTACCATTACTCAGATCAATTCAATATTTTTTGTTAATGATAATAAATCAGAAAATGTCGAATCAAGCATTTATTGAGATCAATTGTTTTACACGAATACATTACTTATATTAGTTTTCGCCTGAAATTCCAAATTCAAAACTCGATTATCAAAAAACCCCTTCTACTTCCAATCAACTGTGAAGACTGTGAAGTATGTGAATGTGGGAAACACAGTCAAAGACACATAGTGTTTC
>LUGF01059966.1:36884-58852 GCA_001625245.1 Calycopis cecrops
CCCACCTCCATGGATAGCTTACTATTCTTATTTTACTATGACAATACTATATATTATAATACGGTAGGCAGCCCTGGGTTGGCCGAGGTTGGCCCAACGTGTAAACGCTACATTAGACACATCACAGTTGTTCATATTGTTAGCGACATTCGGAACAATTAAAAATATAGATGTGCCAAAATATTGTCAACGCCAAACATGGTCTATGGAGTAATCAACATTTTAACATTTAGTTGTGACGATATTGTTGATCGTTTCAAATGTTGCTAACAAAATGAAAAACTTAGATGTATCTAAAAATTTAATGCGGACTGTATGATAATTTATATTTCGTAAATTGATAAAAAAAAATCTGTGATTCTACATTTAAATAAAAATTACTAAATTTTTCTAAAGATGCTTGTTATTGTTAAATAAGTTACCTGCCTCCCTATTTTCATTTTGATGATTGTTACTTTTTGCACTATGATATTCAAAAATTGTATAATTATCAATATTATTACTTATTTTATTACCTTTGTACAATTTCTTTATAATAGCAGTGTACACACAGTTTGGTACAGGGCTGCATCTCCACGAAAGCGGAAAGGAGAGTAGATGACCGGAGACTTGCGAGAACTGATCGATTACAATGCTTGAAACCTAAGCAATTTGTATTGTGTTTGGTCAGTTCACTCAAATCTCCGGTCATCTACTCTCTGCTCCGCCTTCTTGGAGATGCAACTCTCAAACTGTGTGTATTCCGTGAATTACTATTAGAAAGGTAGCAATCACAAAATAAATGGTAGCGTTTACAAACATTCTAGTATCTGCAACAAACAATATATTACTGACCAAGACCCAAACTGGTTAAGGCTACAAAATCAAGCAGTAACTGTTCTCACAAATAAGTATCCGATACTAAAATATTGTAGTGATGATGAGACAATTCTGTAGCTGACACAAGCTATAATGTAGAGGTAACTATTTAATAGGCAACAATTACAAAAAGAGGATTTATGTTTGCAATATCGTAGTTGAAGGTTACAAGTGCAATCGTAATGTTTACAAGCTACTCTTGTAATGCAAACATTTCAAATAGTTTTCTGTACAATACACTTTTACTAGAACGAAGCTGTAATCATAACAATGTGTAGAGTTGTCACATATTTAACCCAAAAAATTGTAACGTTGACCAGATTCTGGTTTTGGATACCAGAATTTTTTTTCCGTGTAGTAGAAGATAATATATAGAGATCTTAAAGACATTAGAAAAACGGTATATAAATAGAATATTATAGATTAAAATATACCTGCAAACTAAACATGTTGTTAATAGCTTTACAGCATTCTTGAATATTCGAAAAGGCGTTTGTTTGTATTGACAAATAACGTGCTTGATCTTCGTCATTTCTGTTACTAATATCCGTAGTTGATATCTTTAAATTTGATGCTTTACAACTATCAAAATACATGTCACAAGCACGAGTGATACAATTGATTTGTTCGTATATAATAAATAATAAATTGCATATTAACATGCATTGCGACATATATCGCAAATAAAATAAAACCCGAAGAGAGAAAAATAAAATTAAGTAAAATATGACATAATTATTTAACGAAAGATTTATAATTTGTAATATAGAAGACACAAATTCTAAACAGATCAAAAGGAACAATACATTTTTTGTATATTTGTATCCAGCATCTAGCTTATTTCTGTATTTGGCATCTTTTTTTATAAAATCGCCATTTTTCTCTATTAGTTCTAGAAGATTTTGAAAACTTTTAGATTGACTGAAGGCTGATATTATTATGATTTCTGATATCACTCCTTGTATCAAATGAGATATCACTCGCACAGTGAGTTGATAGAAATAATTTTTGCACAAATATATTGCCCAAACAAGAAATATTAATGTTTCAATACTTATTCCGATCAAAACGAAGAACTGTACTTTTCTCGACATTCGGGAGTATTTTCGAAAAACGCATGACATATATTCAGTATAACGACATAATTTAAAAATTTTATTCTCTTCCGAATATTCCATATTCATCCGTAAATGCTAGCGACTTATTGACAAAAGCACTACGTTATATTTACTTGATACGGCGCAGGGCCTGTATGATATATTTAAACAAGGAAGAGTAAAAATTTGAGCTAAGTTCACTACATTTTAGTACAAAAAATTCGTGATTGAAAATCGCCCATCGTTCACCACGTAGGATTTCCGATTAGGTACTTCTGTAGTACTTTTATCACTTAGCACGGTGCGAGACGTTGATATTGACAAAAGTACGTTATATTCTTGTTAGTTGTAGCGATATGCTATTTATTCATTTCTTAAAATTTTATTAAACATTCATTCTAATAGCTTTAAACTATCCGATACTATGATGAACAAATTTATAAAAATAACTAGCAAGATCGTGTAATGGTGAAATTTATTTTGTACTCCATTTTTTGTATGAGGCAGTGAAGTGCTATAATGCTGCCAAATTTACTGGCACGACCGGGGGATCACATACATGATACCGCAGTAAAATGAAACCTATTCTTAACGTATATATGAGGTTTGTGAGTATGAAAAGAGGACATGTCTGGATCTGACTGATCCCTCCCCACTCACTCTAATGTAACAAATAAATTGCTACTTTGACAGAAGGTAACAATTATTAATACATATAATACTAGATGCGCTCCGCGGTTATATCCGCGTAAGTTTCGGTCCTGCGGAAATATCGAGATGGAAAATAGATGGTGGCCTATTCTCAGACCTACCCAATAGGCGCATAAAATTTCATGAGTATCGGTCTATCCGTTTCGGAGAAGTATGGTAACTAACATTGTGACTAGATAATTTTATATACATATATAGAAGATTATTACCCGATAACTTGGCTTTCACACTGCCACGTATTACAATAAGCCTTCACTTACTATATTGGAAATTACATATTATCCGACATATTCGAGAGTTTTTTATTATTTACTAAAAAAAGGATCCATTGTGTGGAAATATCCTACTAATATTATAAAATATGTGCATGTTAGTTTGTTTGTTATGCTTTCACGCCAATACTACTTAACCGATCATTATGAAACTTTGTGCACATATTTGATATTAGAAATGATACTTACTTTGGAGAGGATGGTTGATGGAGGAAGCATACAATTTTTTTTAGAAATGTCAATAAAATTATTGTGGCAAATATTGTAATTATTCTATTGCAGTTATATATGGTAAGAGGTAGTGTCACACTGCATGCTTGCATGCAGTCGAATGGGGCCGGCAAGACCGGGGAGGTACCTCTCGCTTACACGAGACTGGCGTAAAGTGACAGCTGTGCTGTCGCGTTTCGTGTAAGTAGCCGGTGGCCCATGGAGGTGGGAGGAGAAAGGAGGGCAGCGCACTTGTATAGCCTCTATGCGGATGTTTGTGGGCGACGGTAGTCGTGAAAATGGCTCCGGCTGTTCGTTTGCCCTCCTATATCATAAAAAAAATAAATTAATGTAATGTTCATTGATATACTTATAAACGGCAATCAACGCGTGCGAAGTCGCGTTGAAAGCTATCCAGCTAATAAGAATACATTATTTCAATTTTTGAAAAGAAATGTCTTCGTTTTGTAGGGTTACAATTAAATTAGCCCTGGAATGCGGTTGCAGGTAAGCAATAAAAACAAGAAAATACAAGTGGGACTGACACACTGGGGGTTCCGTACCAACACAAGGTACGTCCATTTAAATTTATATAAATTAACAAACTTATATTTTCAGCTGTCTGTATACATTTGGTATGAAACAGTATACGACAGTATATATTTGGTATAAGTGGGTATTGTTTTTTTTTCAGTTCCATAATTTAATTTTATCTACTTTTGGTATTTATTGTTATACCACCAGCAGAAATACATTTCCATCGAATAGACTACAAAACTACCTAATGTATCGATTTTGTCTTTCTGTCAACAATAGAAAGCTAAATTGAAGGAAGTAACACAGGATGTATTTCATTATAGCTGCGCCCCGCTGTTTCACCCGCGTAAATTTCGATCCCGTGACAAATAGAAAATCATCCCATGGCATCCCATAGGAACATTTTTTCTGGATAAAAACTATTTTATGTGTTAATCCAATTTACCCTCTATGTGCCCATGAAAATCGGTTCAGCAGTTTTTGCGTGAAGGAGTAACAAGCAAACAAACAAACATACAAACTTTCGCATTTATAATATTAATAAGATAGTAGGATGATTGACAATTGTTATTTTTGACGCACAATGAAGTGGTCACGGGCCGACTGGTATAAATTAAACTACAATACTGTGAAAATATCAACAATTTGAAGTTAATTGTATTTTTAGGCCGTAGAAGTATTATTCTATGTGTAACTTAAGTAAATTAAAATATCATGGCCGTTTGCCATCGATTTCTGAAGTTATTACTTTAATAAATTCAACTTCGTGCTGACGATGACGTCATTCGCTGAAGCAGAAGTATGCAGTCGCGTTGGCGTACCTGTCCCTCCCTCCCCCAAGATGCTGCCACCTTGCCATGGTTGGTGGGCTGCTGGTGCGTAGCTCTATGATCCCCAAGGCTATGCCTGCAGGGCTACCGATACCGGACAAGCTTGGAAAAGAGGCCACACTAAAAGTGGCTCAGCTGAGGAGTCCTCTATCGGTCCCTCTGAATCAGCAGTCAGCGACGTGAATTGGGACGACTAGTGGAGTCGATTCAAATGCACCGGTGTCATGCTCCGTTGGGGTACTGGGGCCAGTGGCCAGGATGGGGACCTGTCCCCATTGCACGGTTGACCTGTCGCTGGAGGCATCCTGTTGACTGCGGATCCGGGACAGGTCTAGAGGCCACTCGGTCTTATAGGTATGATACGTAAATGTATTCCCCTGCATTGAGCAAAAAATACCCTCTGACAAGACTTCCAACAACGATCCTTAACGATCCTACTGATACAAGCATTATAAATGCGAACTTGTGTATTTTCTTTTAGTTCACGCAATAGGTACTGAACGAAGCATGAAATTTGACACAGACGTACTTCGGACTCTGGAATAAAAAAAAATATTTTCTCTAAAGAAGAAAAGGGACAGATTCTTCGACAACGAAGCCGCAGGGCACAGCTAGTAAAGCAATATTACAAACTAACTAAAGGTACCATTGGACTCGTAATAAATACGGTAGCATAATTTGGGTTTAATGGCTCTTCGCAAATTTTAATTAAGGATCTCGACATCTGTCTGTCAATCTCAAAACACCGAACCATGTCGTCACAAGATGACTCCGGAATTTAATTAATATCCGGGATCAGGGACTGGCGGAGTATCAAAAGCAATCTATTAATGTTTCAATTAGAGTATTAATGACTGCCTCGTGTTCTAGTGGTGTGGATATTTCACGGCAGACGTAAGGTTTCGGGTTTCAATGCCAGGTTAAACCAAAAAGTTGTCAGAAATCCTGACAGCATTATTTGGTCAGTCCTGAGATTGAAACTTGGGACCTTACTATCTGTGATTGAACATACTTATCACTCTACCATAAAGCATCCATGACGCATGAATAATACATAATTTAAAAACAACGAAAAACAACGACAGTCAATAAGTGATTGTTACCATGTGAAAAAATAAATATTCAAATTTCATAATAAAAATGGCTGGCCTATTTTATTTTATTTTTTATATTATAGGAGGCAAACGAGCAGTTGTTTAGGAACTACCGCCGCACATAGACATCCGCAAAACTATGCCTTTTTCAATTCACAATAAATTATACATCCAGTACTATAAAGTACAAGTTATTGCAGAATATTAGTGATTCAATGTATGTTTTTTAAAATAGTATTAATAACACAGGTTACTATCCACTCTGCCATAGCATATAAAGAGTAAGTCCTGAATATTTGCAATCAAAAATTGTAACGGTAACTAGCTTTGAGGTCTGAGGAATTTGATATAATAAATAAAGATAATTTCGTAATAGTAGTTGTGAAAAAGGAAATAAATAAATTAAAAAAAGGACAGTGGCTGAATGGACACCGTCTTAGGCTGAATGTCAAAACCGGCGTCTTAATAATGTGTTTGAAAATGGAAGGACTGGTATTGAGGAATGACGTTTAAAAATTAGAATGTGACAGCAACCTGTCATTGGATTAAAATTTTACAAAATTTTATTTTTGATATTAAACATAAAACATTATGTTTAAAGGTGAAATTTATTTGATAATAAATCAAAACTATTTTATTGTTTATTTATATCGCCCAGAATAAAATTTTGTTTGCATTTTTTCTAGTTTAACCAGAGTAGAGATGAAAAAAATGATAGAAAATACCAACACGGACTTAGCATCAGCTGAATTACCACCGATTCAGTCGGTATGTACTTTTAGTGCTTTAATTAAAATAAAAATTATATTGAATAAAAGATTAATTAGGTATTTATACGTCATCTCTATATAATATAAAATACTCGTGTCACAATGTTAGTTACCATACTCCTCCGATACGGCTCGACCGATTCACATGAAATGTTGAGTGCATATCGTGTAGTTCTGAGGATCGAAACTTACGCGCATGAAACCGCGGGGCGCAGTTAGTTTACCCATATAATGTGTCAATGAATAATATAAGGTAACAATGGATTACTGTAAAAATTAAATTCAGTATTTACTTGTTATGCATAGTTCTGGATTTGATTTAAGACCGCGCCCATCTAGGTTGGGGTCTTAAATGGAATCGCCTAAATTGGAAGCTTCTGTGAATTGGGCCAGCTGGAGGGAGCTAATCTAATGTATGCAATTTTGTCCGGAGCGCCAATTTCATGAAATATTTATTTTTCTATAGACATACAATATTTTAGACGCCATTTCCTAACCGCATATGACATTTTACAAATCAAAGGTAAGACCCAAGGTACACTTGGATGGAAATAGGAGAAAAAGGATTTTCCCTTTCATTTGGCTCTCTCGCTTCGCTGACTGGCTATGTATAAACAGAGTTTAGCTTTTTTTTTTTTTGTTGACTCAGGGCAATATATTTACGTATGATACCTTGGAGCCCCGGTGGCTGCTAGACCTATGTCGAACTCGACTCTTTGAGGAGAAATACCGACTGAACCCTGCAGGAGTTGGTGATGGTGCCTTCAGCCGTTATAATTGTAGGGTTCTTAATCTGCAGGCAAAAGGGGGAGGACAGGCTAACCTCGGCGAAAAAGCCAAACTTTTCCTCTCTGGAGGTTGTCCGCTGCCACTGAGCAGTCCCTTATACGACGTCGGAATCGTGTATTGGGGTCAGGTTCCCATCCTGACCTCGTGCTCCAAAGAAGAATAAGAATAAGATCCTAAATTGCTTGCTTCTAATTCAGACGACTCTGTTCGAGACCGCGCCCGTGCATTTAAATAAAATCAGTGGGGGCTGATGATGATAGATCTTTTTTATTGTGGAAAAAAAATTTTTTTTCTCGACATCTCGGCAACTGACCCAGTCCATCATAAGAAACCAGACTTCTCTTCAGGGGAGGCTGTTCCGACTACCAAAGGCCTCCGCCAACGTAAGACCGTACAATGGGATCAGGATCCTATCCTAAACCCTGATCTCAATGGCATGAAATCAAAATCAAAATATTTTTATTTGCTTTTTGAACGTCAAAAATTTCATCTACCACCGATTCAACCTTAGCCCTGTCCTGAGAAAAACCGGCGAAACAAACTCAGCGGGCCTCGTTATGAGCTGCGCGTAACGCCTTTACCGTACTCCCACTCGTCGCTTTTACACAATATTCTTGAATTATACCTAGTAGGAAAGAAATAATGTGTCTATGCCTATTTCGGCTCTTTACAACTTATGCTATGCAGAGACTTGCCAAGGGATTATTCATTTTCAAAAGAGCAACGCGTACCATATATTATAAAAAAAAACTTATTGGGCAACATTAACATTGGACAATTCTACATTTATCTCCTGTACAGTAAAAAAATGAAAATAAATCTCGTGAGGCATTTAAACCCACGACCTCCTCACAAATGATAAATTTAAAGTAGGTGCTCTAGACGTTAAGATAATGAGCTTAGTGTTGTAACTGTACCATAAAGAAGGATAACAATATTTCAAATTCACTCTTTCTCCTACTATTGCAACGACCTAATCCTAGCTTAGCTTCTATTGATACATATTTTTAAAGTACAGCACCTGAAAGAAGCAGTCTTTCCTAAATGTAATCCATGCAAAACAATCCGAGTGTCGTCGATAACATCGATCTACAACTTTCAGAAGCGGAGTAGCAAAGTCCGTAAGTTATGGGTTTGGAGGCGTTGCTGAACCTTCTTACCGTTCGATTACCTAAAATTTAAATTGCCTCCTCTCTTTATTGAGGAGTCCGGAGTTTTGAATTTAATTTTTTTCAAAAATGGCGAACACCATTTTGAAAACCTTGGTTATAAAATGTCCAAAAATCTTTTTGTACTAATATGTCTAGCTTTTTACAGTTGTCTATAAAATACAAAATTGCCTGTCCAGTAGTTTCGGCTGTCCGTTGAGCAGTCAGTCAATGAGTCAGGATATGTAATCTCGAGCAGTCCGAGCCATTTTCATGGCTACCAATGTCCAAAGACATCCGCATAGGGGCTATACAGATGCGCTGCCCTCCTTTCTCCTCCCGCCTCCATGGCCCACCGGATACTTACACACCGTGAAACGCTCGTAGAACAACTCGTAAAGAATATTTCATCCCGATATTTTCACCTGATCTTACGTGGATGCATCTACGGCGCGCAGCTGGTAATGATAGTAATCACACAAATATTATAAATGTGAAAGTTTCTTTCTTTAGATGTTTGTTTGTCCGTCAATCACGCTGAAACTACATATTAACCGGAATTTGATAAAATTTGTTATACAGAAAGGGTATTATCTGAATTAGATTATAGGATACTTTATATCCCCTGGAACTGTACATTGAATATTTTTTTTAAAAGAATACTTGGGGCGTGATCTAGAATAAATATCAAAGCCAAAAATATAGTTTTTAGAATTTTTGTCTGTTTTCTGTATGTATGTCTGGCCTAAATTAAAAAAATACTGCATGGATTTACTTCAAATTTTGATGAATATTACAAGCATGGGTGGGTCACGTAAATCTTTCATTCGGACGAATTGAAAACCTCCATTTTTAAGGTCCGAAATCGAGGCAGGCTAAGCTGCGGACGGAAGCTAGTGATTAAAATTTGCAATATATAATGAAATATGTATATATAGACATTTTATCACAAAATGCAATGCTATAACAAGTTATAAAGCAGTTAGCCTGCATCTCTCCCTCACATCACAGGCTGTCTTTGTCGTTGATTTTAAATATACTTTCATATTTAATATCTTTGAGAGTCCAAAGGCACGATTGGTTGGGAAGTGTAAAGAAGAAAAACAACGTAGCTGTACAATTAAAGTTTAAACAAAGTCGATAGTAGATCCAGACTACTCGATTGCCTCAATAAAAAAGGAATAAAATTCAAATCTCCCATCCAGTTTTACAAAAATCATCAAACTTGATTAATTAACAGACTTTTGAATATTTTCGTTTAGAATGTCGTGATTGAAGAAATTGATGTCGCCCGTGCTGAAGCAACATTCCGATTCACTATCGACTCGATAAGCGATCTCAAAGAAGAAGAGAAGGCTTTGTCTGAGCAGTGCATTGTAAGATGTCTTCCGTGGAAGATTCTAGTCATAATCAAATACACTACGACCTCGGATAAACAGCAGCAGAAGGCTTTGGGTGTGTTCCTACAGTGCAATGGAGAAAGCAAGGTTCCTGGATGGTCCTGTTATGGACTGGGAGAGCTGAAACTGCTGACATACAATCCAGATAAAGATCATCGCTCTAGGAAAATTCATCACATGTTTCACTAGTAAGTGCGAGGTCCTTTATTTGTAGAATATCAAAGAATCAGCCTTGGCATTAAATACTCAATACCTTGCTGAATGTTAAGAGTACAATGTCTCGGGAAAATGCAAGCTTTTTACTATTTCTAGCCCTCAAATTGTAAATTAAATGGATGTGTGCAACTACTTAATCTATTCTATATACACATTAATAATAAATACTTGTATAAAATAATACAAGGCTAGTCTTTATGGCCTCCATAGCGGCAATACGGCTAGGGAAACATTTGTAGGGCTTATTTCCCTTGTTCCATGGTGTCGAACAATGATTTCCTTCAATCCGCCTCGTCTTTGTTTTAGTTTACTCTTTATTTCCTGTAATACTAATAAGGTTTTGCATGAAGCTTATTCTCTTTATAACACAAGATTTGCCTTGCTTGAGGATTAAATAAATGTTTTTTTTTATATCGGCAATTTTTTCAGCAAAGAAAATGACTGGGGCTTCTCGCACTTCATATCGTGGAAAGACTTGATGGATCCAGAAAATGGTTATGTAAAAGACGACTCCATAGAGATAGAAGCGCACGTGTTTGCAGAGGCGCCTCACGGAGTCTCGTGGGACTCAAAGATGCATACTGGTTATGTTGGTATGATTGTTACGTCAGTGATGATTCTTTTTCAAATACGACTAACTAGCTATTACCAGTGGCTTCGCTCGCGATAAAAAGGAGAATTTGGCACTATTCAGTCTTTCAACTATCTCCATATTAAACGATCCGTTGATCCGATTTGATGTGAAAGAAGAACAAAGAAACAAACAAACAAACATACTTTCGCATTTTTAATTAATATCATTCATATGCGTTTGTTTTTCTTGCACACAAAAAGCTTCCGAATTAGGATAAAATTTGGCAAAGATGTAGCTTTTAATCTGGAATAACATAAAGATACTTATGTCCCGAAAAGCGAATGATTCCCGTGGAGTCGATTTTACATGATTTTGTATTGTGTAGAGATTGATATTTGACATTTGTGATATTGTTGATGATTACATCAAAGTATAAGCTAGATTACTGGCTTCACGTGTTAGTAGTTTCGGGGATGTAATAATAACTGTTGTAGCGTTTCATGCTATCTCAGAGTCTGCATGGACCTAGAGGCATTAGGTAAAAGACGCATCTGTATATCCTTTGATCTAGTTGTGATGATATGACTTATTAACAGTATACCGGTCTTTGTTTCCTCCTCCAATACAGTTTTCTTCTTTGTCATGTATACTTTAATGTGTACCCTTTTAGTAGAAATTTGTGGATAGTGATTTCTCGGCTTATCGCTATGATTTCGTAGATAGTGATATCGATATTAAATTTCTACATATATAACATGTACATCTATTTTCTTCCTAACTAAAATAACTGTTTAGTATATTTATATACTTTGTAAGTTTATATTATTTGTATTAGTATACTTTGTACTTTGGTCAAAATGGTTCATGTATACAATTTTCTAAAACTATTTTGTTTATATTATTTTCTTCCTTTTATCTGTATTATCACTCGATGTGTCTTAGAAATTTAATGTAATGTTACAATTAGCCACTAGACACGCAAAATTAACTGGAAATTAAACAGAATAATCATCATAATTTATGCCTGATCATAACACAGGTAAAATTAGTTGATCAGTATTTATTTCTTCATTCAACTAACAAAAATATAAATAGTTATGGCTACGGGATAGAATTTGGATATAGAAACTAGAACCTACAGTCTTTTGAAATAGAATTGGATTGCCATACGGTTTGATGCTTTCTATAGCGAAGCCCACGGGCATCCGCATAGAGATTATACAGATGCGTTGCCCTCCTTCCTCCTTCCCACTCCATGGGCCACAAACTTACTGCCACAGCTGTCAATTTAATTTTCAAGTCGATATCATGTGAGCAATAGGTACGTCCTCGGTCGTGCCAGCCCATTTCAATGCAATCCAGGATGGCACTTCCTCCCGTCGCGGTCGTGTTGGCTTGGATAAAATTCATCGCAAATTCCAGGGCTGAAAAATCAAGGTGCCACCTGCTACATGAATTCGCTGCTGCAAACCCTGTTCTTCACGAACGTGCTGCGGAAGGCCGTGTACAAAATACCGACGGTGGGCGACGACAGCTCCCAGTCCGTCGCCTTCGCGCTGCAACGCGTGTTTTACGACTTACAATTCTCCGACAAGCCGGTCGCCACGAAAAAGTTGACGAAGAGCTTCGGCTGGGAAACGCTGGATTCTTTTATGCAACACGACGTTCAGGAGTTTTTGAGAGTGAGTATTCGCGTGGATTCAATGATTATAATATTCAATGAGTAATAAAACTACAAAGGTTCATATGGACCTCTCTCACGGTAACTTAGGCATATTTGCATACAAACAAATGCGGTGTGACTATGTCTACTATGACTGTATGGAAAAATGGCTTACCTAAAGCCAGCAAGAGCCAGCAAAAGGTCAGGCTCATCTAGCTACGATAAAGAGATAACGACTATAACAATATTTTTGTCTAATGACTCTCAATATACATAAACTCGGAAAAGGATCGTAATTGCCTCGCCTAGAAAAGCGAAGACGATACGATTACGTTACGTTTCCCATTAGTGTGTGTTGCAGTATGAATTTTCATACAAAGAATACTGACCGGCTCGACGTGATACGGTTAAGATCCCTTTCCCAGTTGATAAGTGTGCTGCGACCATTAATAGGACGGAAACTAGCATGCGATGCCTTTTAATGACACCAATAGACATCTACAAAGTAAATATGTGGATACGTTGCCCCTCCTGCCATCCTTTTTCCTATGGGCCTCCAGATATTCGCAAAACGCACAAAACACGACCGTAGAGCTGTATCTACACGGCGTTATCGTGTGAACGAGAGATATATCCCTGGTTCTGGTTCTTTCTGCGTATTAGAATCCACCCATTTTATGCTCCTACCCACCACGGTAACTCACCTCACCACCTCTCGGTATACGGAGCGAATCACGCCAGATGCACACATCAGCACTCAAGGATGTAATGGGCATCAGAAGCCACTAAATGGCCCCGATCCCTCCAACAAGTTCCAAAAGAAGAGGCGATATATTTGGATATAAAAAAATGTTTCTAAAAAATATGTATTGTTTCCAACTCTCTAAAGCTGATGAATAATGTTCAATAGGTACTTTTAGATAAACTAGAAAATAAGATGAAATCAACTGTAGTGGAAGGGACGGTGCCGAAGTTGTTTGAAGGCAAAATGTCGTCGTTTATCAAGTGTAAAAACGTGAACTGTACGAGCACGCGAGTGGAAACATTCTACGACATCCAACTTAGCGTTAAGGGGAAGAACAATAGTAAGTGAACAAAACATTGTACGAGCCGGTTTCTTTAACATGTATAGCTGTGCTCACTGTTTCATCCGTATCGCATCTTTTCCTGTGTGTTTCTGGACTTTACTTGAAATTAGTATTATTGTAAGTATTTTCAGGTAACATATGAATTGGATGAAATTTAGACCAACCTTAACGTCATAATTCTCAGCAACCCTGGAACTCATCCATTAATTCATCAAATTAGACCATTTAGACTATTCATCAAGTTAGCGATTAGGCCATTAATTAATATTAACAACGTAATGTCCGAATTGCTTACTTACGTTACTGTGAATTGTGATTATCTGTCATATTTGTAAGATACGTGTTTTGTGTAATGTTATCTTGCTTTTGGTAAAAAATACTTCTATTCTATGAAATGTTGAGGGGGGCTCTTATAAAATGTTACGATACATTACAGGGGCGGAAGGGAGGTTTCGAACGTGTTACGTAACATTGTTGTTTTTTTAATAAAAAAATAATATCCCATTTTTTGCTCAATTTAAGCAAAATATACTGAGTTGTGGGTTACGTAACGTGGGGCGGAGAGGGGGGACTACACAACAACGTTACGGCGATACATGGAGTGGAGAGAGATTCAAAAATCTTCGAACTTCGCGTTACGTAATACTTGAACGCTCCCTTAAATTTTAGTATACGAGTCGTTCAAGGACTACATCAGCATAGAGCTTCTGGACGGCGACAACAAGTACGACGCGGGGGAGCACGGGCTGCAGGAGGCGGAGAAGGGTGTGCGGTTCGATTCCTTCCCGCCGGTGCTGCACCTGCACCTGATGAGGTTCCAGTACGACCCGCAGAGCGACACCTCCATCAAATTCAATGACAGGTACAGAATTTATTAAGCTTCGCCCTCGCGACGTGAAAACAAGCAGTAGTATATTCCATAGGTTTTTGGGTAGTAAATAACCTTTTTTGGTGCCTTCACGCACGCTAAGTCAAGGATGTTTATCTATGTATTTATATGTATTTCTATATATATAAAACTCAAAGGTGACATAGCCATCTATCAACGCACATCCCAAACCACTGGACGGATCGGGCTGAAATTTTGCATGCAGGTAGATATTATGACGTAGGCATCCGCTAAGAAGGATTTTTAAAAATTCATCCCCTAAGAGGATGAAATAGAGTGTTGAAATTTATATCGATATTTTAGAAATTAAGCGCGGGTGAACCCGCGGGGCATAGCTAGTCTTTAATAAAAACCTTACATATATTTCCGTTGTCTAGAACCCGTATCACAAGTCCTTACCTCACTTAGCATGGGGTTAGGCTAACGTAGCATGATATGTCCACAGATATTATTATTATTATTATTATTTTACCACCCTGTGACCTATGCCTGCCCAAGGTTGCTGACCGCTGATGTAGGTCCTGGAGTAAACGGCACTGGTCCGCAGGTTCGAGTTCTACGAGGAGATAGACCTGGAGCAGTTCCTGAAGGGCGGCGGCGCGGCGCGGTACACGCTGCAGGCCGTGCTGGTGCACTCCGGGGACAACCACGGCGGACACTACGTCGTGTTCATAGACCCGCGCGGGGACGGCAAGGTACGGAATATTTTTTTTTAGGGTTCCGTACGCTATATTACTAACCCTCAGTTGTCTGCCTGTCTGTCACCTGGCTGTATCTCATAAATCCTGATAGATAGAAAGCTGGAATTTTCACAAATTATGAACTTCCATTCCCGCTATAGCAACAAATACAAAAAATATAAAAATGAAAATATGTATTAAACGAGCCCCAAACAATAAACGTGTTTTGAGAATTTTTTTACTTTATGACGGTGATGATGGTAGGGAACCCTTCGTGCTCGAGTTCTAATCGCACTTGGCCAGTTTTTATTCTTCAGTATAAGACTTGCCTTGACTTGCTAGTCAGGACCATATTCATGACTACCGACATAGGCATCCACATATAGCCTTATTAATGAACACTGGTCAACTTTAGTCCAAGTTTTAGACTAGAATCTGTCAAATTCCTTATTGTTTAAATTGTATAAAAGGAATTTGATATATTCTATTATATATTAAACATTAGGAGTAAAAATAATCTATGTTTTTTAATAAGGCTGATAGACTTTATACAGATGCGTTTCACTCCTTCCTCCTCCATGGACCACCGGCTACAAGCACTGCACGAAACGCGACAGCACAGCTGTCACATTACGCCGGTGTCGAGTAAGCGAGGGGTACCCCGGTCGGTCGTGCGGCCCAATTCGGCTACATGCATGCAGCGTGGCACTACCTCTTACTAAAACTGCTCTTGTGGTTCTACTTTAGTAAGGGATAGTGGCATTACAGGCACTCGTGTCAGCGAGAAAGAAAGAAAGAAAGAAAAAAAGATTTCTTTATATGTGATACACATTACATCTCCAAATCTATAACTAATTACAAGCAATATTATTTATAAAAGGTGTCACAAATTGGCCCCAACTCGATTTAAAATCAGCACTGATCTTCCATTGGGACCATTTGGTGCGAGAGCTGCCTCCCTGGTCGCGTCGGTTGTATTTCGTCAATAGCGATGTATCTTACTAAATAACTCCATAATGAAAATGATTTATTCAAAATAGAATTACAGAAATTACTTTTTGTCAACAATTACATCTACCACCGGTTCAACCCCAGTCCTGTCCTGAGAAGAACCGGCCAAACAAACTCAGCGGGCCTCACACTTCAAGCCACTCCTATTGTTTTTTTTTATAGTTTATGGGGGCAAACGAGTCGGAGCCATTTCCGTGCCAGCCGACGCCTATAAACATCCGCACAGAGGTTACATAGATGCGTTTCCCTCCTGCCTCCTCTCCCCTCCATGGACCACCGGCTACTCACCTCCGGGACGTTTGTTTCAGTGGTGCAAGTTCGACGACGACGTTGTGTTCCGGTGCACCAAACAAGAGGCCATAGAATATAACTTCGGCGGTAAAGAGGACTCCCCCTACCTCTCCCGGCGGGCCACCAGTGCCTACATGCTCATTTACATACAGTAAGTCTACGGTCATTCCTATTCCTCTCTCCTATTCTTCTCTCGCAACAGCCCAGCCAGCGCAAGGCGTAAGCGCCACGAATTGAATGCTTGAATGCATTATTGTGTGCAATCAAAGGCTTGATGCAAGTCGCAAAGATATGTAGTACTTAATTGCAGCTGGTTTACATTGATTATTTATCTATTTCATTTCGCCGAGGAATGCATTTAAAGGACAACACACATGATACTTTTAGTTTGCGATTTTGCGACTACATCAATGCTGCGTCACGATTTAGCGACTCTCTCTCTCTCTGTCGCGGTATCCGAATCGCGCGTTTTAGCTACTGTTCCAAAGCTCGATCGACAATAATCGCAGTTAAATTTAGTCGCCGTGTACGAGTTCGCGTATCGAGTATTTAAAAGTATCGGGACGGAGCAGCGGCGAGTCTCGTACGGACTAGACATGGGCGTTATCGGTTATTTTCGGCAACGGTTATCTAACCGATATTTAGTTTCAATACCGGTATTGATAATTAATATATTCGCTACATTCAGCTTCTAAAAAGCGGCTAAATCGCCGATCGCCGTTGCTAAAACTGGCCTAGACTCTGAGCTAGCCTTCAAGTTAGGGAGAAACTGAAGGGTATTGTAGTACAAGGGTGTGGGAGTGATTGACTAACTGATGAGCGGCTTCTCATATCCACTGAACCCCAGTGATCCTGCTCATCCACTGGTAGAGGATCCCTGGGAAAGAGGTGGCATACACAGTAAATACAGAGACCAGCCGTCATCAAATGTGATTCCAATTAGCTCCTGACATCATTACATTTATTGGTATTCTCTTCTTCTCTTCTGTCTGGTCTTGTTTCTGAACATAAAAGGACGAATTGTTTTATTTTGTAGAATATACTTATATAGACATTCAGATACCATATAATCTGAACATCTAAATGAGTGATATTTAATATTTTATTTTATTTAATATTTTTTTCTTAGAATAATTATAGGGTTTCGTTGTGGGATCTTTTCGGGAAGAATGTTTTGCCTGTATGCTACTGCTGAGTACGAGATATAGCTGATGTCGGGAGAAATGATAGACTTATTCTTGAGATGATATTCTAATCGTAAAAATAACAGAGTTGTAGCTTATTGAGAGAGCGTGTGAGGAGTGTGTTAATTATAGTGCGTTGGCTCCTAATATATGATTATTTGCTTGTTTATAAATTCCTGTACAAATAGGGAATGATGCCGAGTGGATGATGAAAATATATTGTTCGACTATTACAATTTAATAAATAATTATTTTAATGACAATGTGTTGGCACAATGTCTTCCTAAACTATGTTGAAATGTGCTATATACACGTAGCACACGACAACTGAGCACACGACAACTTCTTAAGCGTACGAAGACTCTCCAAGGCGGCAGAATTCGGTTTCAGCATCTTCGCTGCGGACCTTTCGAAGGGGGTGGTTTTTAAACTCTCTCTAACCCATACAACTCATCATTACTTTGCATTACGACTATTGCACAGCAATCGACCGCGTTCCAGGCTTTCTTGCCACCTCGCATGAGACGAAAATCTATATTCTAGCCCGATCTAATTCGAAATGACTTAATTAAAACATACCTCTTACTTTAGACATATTTAAGTTACTTCACGACGGTAAAACAAATAATATTGAATATTTATCTACAGTTAGGTACGGTAGAAGAAAACATAGAGATTTAGATTCGCAATTTATTGTTGTTTAATTATGATCCATTAATCGTAAATAGGACTTAAGTACTATGTAACGCTGTAAATTTTAATACTAGGAACGTTCACTTTTGGGTGCAGTAATGCTGCATACATTTTTTTTTAACGGACTTTGGCCCCACCACTCGTTCCACCGCTGCTACTCCTGTGTAGCGAGGATCGACAGCGGCAACCACACTTGACCCTTTGATATGATCGCAGGGAGCCCGAGGGATAAGCTAAATCTGTCTTGGGACCCGCAACGAATTTAATCAGAAGAAAGTAGGAGGAGTAGGAAGTAATTCCAATTTGCTACAACTGCATACATTTGCATAACATTTTCTGATATTTATAATTTAAAAAGGTCACCATCCATACAGGCACTAAAAACCTTCATTGATATGACATTGTCTTCACCAGGACGTCAGAACTGCAGTACATCCTACAAGATGTAACGGAGAACGACATACCCAGAGACTTGTGCGAGAGAATTCTTGAAGAGATGCGATACGAGATGGTAAGATCAAGTAAATATCGGAGCTCCACAGATTATATTTATTTTCGTTTTTTTTTTGCTCTTTAAGCAAGAGAATTGCGTATTTCAGGCGGCCGAAAGTTTGGATGCTCGAAATTTAAATCAGACACATCTGTCAGGTCAACAAAATATTGCGGGAAGATTTTCAACGCATTAAAAACAATTCTTCACTTTACAGGCCCTAACCGGCTAATTGTGAGGGATGCAGACAACACGGATAGCTTACAGAAGAGAAAGTCGAGGAAACGTTATTAGGTTTTTTTTCGTTTTGGCCGTTTGTGACAAATCACACTTGTCGATATAGTGTACCTACCACATGTTTTAGATTACGTATTGTTTTTATTGTAATATTTATGTAATTAAACCCGTTGCCTAAACGTTTTGTTGATGATTTTCCTAAACTGATCTTTGCAGTCTTAACCATAGAGATAAGAGTTGAATAGACAGCCCAAATATTGTATTTAATTTAAAGCAATCGCAACCCTTTTAATGACTACCGATGCCCAGAGATAATTGTTATGCAGATGTGTTGTTCTTCCCTCCTGTCTACTTGAACCACCGAAAGCTCACAAGTAACACAAAAACAGTATAGCGGTCATCACTATTAGGTATTTGAAGGCTTGCGCAGGCGAGATTTTTATGACGAGGAAAATGAACGCAAAGTACCACGTACATTTAATCCCTCATTTGCGTTACTCGATACAGTTGTAAGCGTTTTATTTTAGCGGACAAAAAGTCCGCGGACAAACATCCCTCATATGCGCAGGCCATAAAAGAGAGGTAGCAATTTTTGAGGCGCTTAAATTGAGAAACAAGTTACCGGTACCATTGCAATGTTACCTTACGGTACGGTAATATAATACGCTTACGGTAATATTGCAATGTTATCGATAACATTGCAATATTACCGGTACCGATCCGTACAGGTTTTGTCGGTACCGGTAATCTGTTTCTCTATGTTAGTTACCCTTTTCTGGCATGATACCTCTTACATTTCGCGCGTGCTCTACAACGGCTCTTACAGCCTCTTCTCTGATATACACATTTTTTCGCAGTGATATTTTACGACTAATTTACCGTGTTCATATGCAGATGTAGTGTTGTTTGTTATGGTATAAGCTGGCAAACGAGCAGTCGGAGCCATTTTCATGAATACCGACGCCCATAGAGTCCGCATAGACGTTATACAGATGCGTTTCCCTCCTTCCTCCACCACCCTCCACGGGCCACTGGCTACTTACACACCGCACGAAACGCAACCGCACAGCTGTCACTTTAGGCCGGTGTCGTGTGTGGGACTGTGGGAGATTGTTGACCAATTGGGCCTGAATTTATACCCAAGAGGAGACCAATATAGCTTCGTTGGATTGATATAGATGCAGGTCGAGCGACGAAGTAGGCTTGGGACGAAAGGGATACCGCTCTATTGTCTGCGTCTTCTCTCCCGCAGATGCCGTCCGGTATAAGAAATAGATTGAGAGCCTTAAACCACGCTCAGTAAACTTGTCGCTAATATTGGACAGTCAGACAGACAGCGTTAACAATATTATTTCAGACAGAACTGACCTCGATTCAGGGGCGTTGCCACCGCCGCATCTGCCGTATCAATGACACCTGGGGCCACGGCCACAGGGGGCACAACGCGTGTAAGAGAAAATTAATAAAAACATTTTTTTATTGGAAATCTTTAACCCTTCATAAGGGCCTCAAACTAATGTTTACACGGGCCCCGCCAGAGCACACTACTCCACAGCCTCGGTTACAACATTTCACGCACATTTTGACGAAAATCCTGCATCGAAAAATATCGCTGTTAAAAATTGGAGCAATTTGTTTTCGTGTTGTAAAAATGTGCTTCACCCATTGACAATAAATCTGGCGCGAACACGCTATAAATTAGTCTCCAATTACAAGATGGCCGCTGCGCTAAAAATGGCGCATCGAAAATTCACTCTGATATCTTGAGCCGTTTTAATGAATGTGGATGCTTTAAATAGGGTTTTTAATGGTCTAGGGGAGGCAAACGAGCAATCGGAGTTTTTAAGTGACTGACTGACATCACTACCGACGCACATAGACAGGCTATACAGGTGAGCTGCCTCCTTTCTGCTCTCACCTTCAAGAGCCACAGGCTACTGAAGTTCGATAGGTGAAGTTCAAACCCAAGAGCAGTTTGTAGGATAGAAGGGTTTAAGTGTGTTATGAGTTTAAGTTGGCTTCGCTGTGCTTTCTGGTGCAACTCCCTTGAAGCTTAGACCTTAACGGATCTTATGAGGCGCACAACAGGAAAATTGGTAACAGCCTCATCAACAGCAGCAGCAAGAACAAGTCCACTGCTGGGCATGGCCTCCTCAGAGGGCGCCACAGGCAACAAGCCGCTTGCGTGCTGCGTAGTAACAGCGTTTGAGCAATCGAACTACTAACACCGGCTTATTTTTTATTTACCTATGGTATAACTAGCTGCGCCCCGCGGTTTTACCCGCGTAAATTTCGATCCCGTGGAAAATAGAGAATCTTCCCATCGCATCCCACAGGACCATTTTTTCGGGATAGAAACTATCCTATATGTTAATTTATCCTCTATGTGTGTGCCAAATATCATGAAAATCGGTTCAGCAGTTTTTGCGTGAAGGAATAACAAACAAACAAACAGACTTTCGCATTTATAATATTAGTAGGATGGCATATAGGAAGCCAAACGGACAGTGACGTCGAGATGGCCGCAAGATTAAACTAGAGTACCTGTACGCGTACTAATTAACTAGACGCTAGACCAGCGGTCGCCAACTCGCGGCCCGCCGACGTCCTACTAACGGCCCGCGAATGTCTTAAAAGTTATTGGGGAGGAGAGCCCGAACTGAAAAAGGTAATAGGGCTTCTAGGGTGAATATCACAAGTGCGGCCCGCGTTTAGTTTATTTTGCTACCTTGCGGCCCGCGCCTGCCAAAGGTTGCGAACCGCTGCTCTAGAGTATTATCTAGAGTACACAATCTTCATCAGATTGGTTTGTATAGTTTTTTACGCTATCAAATTTTGTAGGAGTTTACAAAACTGCATTACTGACGAACTAGGCCGTTACGACCGCGGAGGTACCTCTCGCTCATACGATGAGGCCTTAAAGTGACAAATATAGGTTTTTCAGGCGGTAATTGAGTTTCCGGTGGCCCACGGCCGATATGCGCCTGAAAAACAGATGCGGATGTTTACGGGTGTCATTAATCATGTAAAGATTGCTACTGCTCGTTTGCCCCCAATACTAAAAAAACCTATACTATAAAAAAATCTATTTGGTTGGATGCGTCATATGAGTAACAGTTAATTTCTTGTGATCGCTATCTAAAGAGATTAGATGGATAAGGGCATATGAATCATTAAATTAGCTAGTACAGAATTGAAAAATACCTAACGTTCAATAGGACTCGTTAGCTCAGCGG
>LUGF01059966.1:59878-71061 GCA_001625245.1 Calycopis cecrops
ACATTGATCAAAATATGTTTGATTTTGAAGTTTAAGCAAAAAAGGTTGATGTGTTTTGATTTGTGAAAGGTGTTTTTTTATGAAATTTGAACTGTTAATAGAATTTACTCATCGTTTAAATGCAACCAATTTATATTCAAACTTATCTTTTAAAAAACTGGATATTTGATAATACGCAATTTTTTTTTATACTTTTTTACTTAAGTAACGCTGTAATTGTTAGATACAACAAAAGTAAGATGATGTTACTCAAGGAAAAAGTAAGTAACGCTTCTTATACGAATGAGTTTCTCGTGGAAAAAACATGTAAGTCATAGATACAAACTGGAATCTCGTCCAATTCCTATGCCGTGTAAAGGGATATCTGCAATTGCATTAAATTGCGAGAATTATATAACACATCAAGAATGCAATATTTAGAGTTACTCGATCAAGTATTTTTATAGTTTCCAAAAATAAGTACGCAACACTGTTTTTCGGTGGTTTTTTTATTCCAAATTGAGTATGTCAGGAATTCAAATATGTAGTCACCTCCGTGCTGCATAAAGACATAATTTGCTGCAAACTTTATATTTTTAAAGCTATTATTGAATTTTTAGGACAGTTTTTATGCTCTCCTGAAAAGTTGTCATTTTTCACTTGCGGCTTTCTTCCAGGAGTGGTGCGATATCATGAAAATCGGTTCAGCAGTTTTTGCGTGAATTTTGCATTTATAATATTAATAGGATGGCATATAGGAAGCCAAACGGACAGTGACGTCGAGATGGCCGCAAGATTAAACTAGAGTACCTATACGCGTACCTACTAATTAACTAGACGCTAGACCAGCGGTGGCCAACTCGCGGCCCGCCGAGACGTCCAACTTGCGGCCCGCGAATGTCTTATAAGTTATTGGAGAGGAGAGGCCCAAAAAAAAAAGGTAGATTGGGCTTCTATGATGAATGTCACAAGTGCGGCCCGCGTTTAGTTTATTTTGCCGCCTTGCGGCCCTGGTATGCCAAAGGTTGCTAACCGCTGCTCTAGAGTATTATCTAGAGTATACAGTCTTCATCAGATTGGTTTGTATAGTTTTTTACGCTATCAAATTTTGTAGGAGTTTACAAAACTGCATTACTGACGAACTAGGCCCTTATGACCGCGGAGGTATCTCTCGCTCATTTTTCACGCGGTAATTGAGTTTCCGGTGGCCCACGGCCGATATGCGCCGGAAAAACAGATGCGGATGTTTATGGGCGTCATTAATCATGTAAAGATTGCTACTGCTCGTTTGCCCCCATTACTAAAAAAACCTATACTTACTATAAAAAAATCTATTTGGTTGGATGCATCATATGAGTATCAGTTAATTTCTTGTGATCGCTATCTAAAGAGATTATTGGATAAGGGCATATGAATCATTAAATTAGCTAGTACAGAATTGAAAAATACCAAACGTTCAATAGGACTCGTTAGCTCAGCGGTTAGAGCGCCCAATTACAATCAAATTAACGAGGTGGTCGGGGGTTCAAGTCCCTCACGAGTCGTGTTTCTTTTTTTACGTCTTTCTTTTTTGAAATATAATATTATGTTGTACATTATATATAATAAAAAATGCTGAACTACATTTATTACTTTTTATTTTTTTTGTTTTTTTTTAGGTAGAATATACGCTAGCAGACTGAGAGCCCAGTGCAGCTTCATCTGTATGAGAGATTTATTACTATTATGTGTGAAATTGTATTGAATTAAGAAAAATTGTAAATCAGGCTTTTGAATCGTTTTTGTACACTAACTACTTGACTTGGCTTAGTAGGTACGCGTTAAGCTGGCATCAATTAATGTAATACAAGTAAATATAAAAAAAACTCCCTTAAAAACATAACTTGTAAAAAAACTCAATTCCAGTTTTCCTACGGTAAAAGTTGTGAGATCCATGTTATACCAAATTGGTTAATTTATCTAGTACATTTAAGTTATCTTTTAGCATGAAAACAACTTTAAAATGTGTTTTTTTATATTCTCCGTTATATCAGTAAATAAGAATAGACACTTAAAAACAAATCTATTGCTATTATTTTTTTAAGGCGCTGGGTTATAGTTTCTGGAAGATTTAACGGAATTGGTAACTTGTAGATACCACCTAACTACTATATTACTACGACAGTATAGAGGGATTTAATTACTGATTATTACTCCTTAATCATAAATAGAGTCATATTCAAATTAAGACAATAAGAACCAGAACATCAAAATACATCTCAAAAACGAACAAACGAAATAAGCCCAACACGATGGCCATGTTTTTTTATATAATTCCTGGCTAGATTACAAGTCTATTATGTTAAAGCTGAATGGTTCCATACTTTAATTCTAAACTAATTTACATGTGTATACTCAATGTGTGAAAATCTGCTTTACAAGATTTTACGCTAACATAATTACAAATTAACATATCATATTATTAAATAAAATGTTGTAAAAAATATACTCTACTATAAAGGAGGCTCTCAATGTGGCTTTTAATACTCAACAGTACTTTAGTTAAAGTACTATTTACTTTATCAGACAAACTCTTCCGGTTCACTCATGGCCAGTTTTGAAGCGCAGCATCTAAATTGTGCGCAAAGTTGCATTTTTCCTTGCTTCAAAAAAGACCTTTGTTCAGCCACTACCAGGTAAAGGATGATGACAATGATGTACACAATGATTACGATAACAATAAAACAACTATGATATGATTATATGACATAATATAATCATGCCCTACTTATTTTACCTATTACAGAAATATGTTAATATAATCATGCCCTACTTATTTTACCTATTACAAAAAATGCACATAATATATTTTGTCATGATAAATTAATAAAAATGCAACAATATCCCCGACGGAGGGAAAATGTGGTGAAATAAAAATAACAAGGAAAATGCCGTCGGCATGTCTTCCCTAATTAATCCCAACCCCCTCGACTATTAATTAGTAGAGTTCTTCGCACAGCGACGAGTTTCCACTTATTTTGTTAGCCCGTAAACGAAAACTTTCAGCTTTTTATTCAGTATCCCATGCTGGGCTTAAAAAAGAATAAATAAGAGTTTTTGTGATATATGTTGATATGTTAGCATTTTCTTATTGTTTTAGTTTGAGAGCGAGTGAGTTTGTTGTAAAGTTTACGGAAGTTTTTATCAGTCTGTGTACAGTTTGATGGCAATACATTTGTTTTATGTGACATACGTAAAAATATAAAGAAAGTTTAGACAAATTTTATGACCTATACATGAAATGCTATTTCACCCCGTTAGAGGTTCAATTTCTAAAAGCCTTGTCTTAGTGCTAACTTTCATAATGAGGCAAACCTCTGTATCAAATTTTAACTTTCTACGTACACAAGGTTCGGCAGTGCTTTGATATATAAGTCGGTCTGGTCTGCCTTTTATACATTTATATTTTATTTAAAAAAACAAAATATGTTTGAAAAAAGAACAATAGAATATGCGACTCGTGAGGGACTTGAACCCCCGACCTCCTCTATTAATAAACATAAGCTCTTACCGCTGAGCTAACGAGTCATGGCGACATGGATGAATATTTCATACGTATACTGGAAACATGATTCATAATTATTAATATGTTTATAATTATCCTAGTAATCAGTCCTTATCTGTCCCCTGCCACATTCTCATATGACGCATCCAACAAATTTACTAATCAGATAAGGATCATTTGGAATTTGATAACAAACAAATCAGTGAAAGCAAATACGTTTTTTCTTCAAAGTTTTATCTTCTAATATATGAAATAATCATGAAATTCTTTTGAGATATGAGTGAGAGTTTGAAACCGAATTCCAAATTCCGTGAACATTCGGTTTTATTCGGAAAATCTTGCGTATCTGGTGTGGCCTCGTGTCACAGTGTAATTACCATATTCCTCCGAAACGGCTGGACTGATTCTCAAGAAATTTTATGTGCCTTTTTATTCTTTTATTTTTGGTGTTGTTATTTTAAGTTTGTATTGTTTTACTTTTATGTTTTAGTTTTAGATGTGTTAATGTTTATCAGTGTAATTACTGAAGACATGAATAAAGTATATTCTATTCTATTCTATTCTATTGCAAACTCATACAAAAATTATAATTTAAAGTGTGAAGTTTTATCATGACGAATTCCGTACAAAAAAAACAATACCCCCTTATTAATAAACATAGATTAACTTTATCCACATTAAACTGGCATCTGTCAAATTCCATATTAATAAGCCGCTAATCATACTAATATTATAAATGCGAATGTAAGTTTGTTTGTTACCCTTTCACGCGAAAACTGCTCAACCGATCATCATGAAATTTTGTACACATGTTCTTGGAGGTATTAGAAGTAACATAGGATAGCTTTTATCCCGAAAAAATGTTCCTGAGGGATGCCATGGAATGATTTTCCACGATATCGAAATTTACGCGGGCGAAGCCGCGGGGCGCAGCTAGTAAACATATAAACAATATGAAATTTGACAGTTGCCAGTTTAATACTCGGTTAATACTTAGATAAAGTTAATCTATGTTTTTAATAAAGCCCGAGTATAGTCAATGCACAATGGGTAAGTTCGTTATTGATAAAAAGTGCCCTTGACGTTGATGACGTCAGGCCTCGTGCCTCACCTACATTATTCGAAACGCGAGGCCGTGAATACGCCATAAGATAATATTGTTTTTAGGCAGAATTTTTAAAAGGAAATGTATTATAATAATTAAGTTGTTTTATTCTTCTTTTTTCTTTCCTATTGTGAGCAATAATATTTTAAGTGTATATTGAGGTGTATTGGTTAGTATAAACTATGTTAAATGCAACACGAATATTGCGTAGCATAGCTTCTTTGGTTTACATTATTTAGTAAGAGGTAGTGCCACGCTACTTACATGCGTTTGCCGGCACAATCGGGGAGGTACCTCGCGCTTACACGATACCGGAGTAAAGTGACAGCTGTGCTGTTGCGTTTCGTGCGGTGTGTAAGTAGCCGGTGGCCCAAGGAGAAGTGAGGAGGAATTTAGGTAAGGCATCTGCATAAGCTCTATGCGGATGTCAATGGGTGTCGGTAGTCAAGAAAATAACTCCGGCTGTTCGTTTGCCCTCTTTTATAATTAGAAAAAAATCATTTTATATCGCTAAATTTTTTTCGGTAACTATTATCAAATAGGAAAAGATATAAAATAAATATAGTACCTAATAGTATTTTGAGATATTTATTTAAATAATGACTTCTTAAGTTGACGCGAATGTTATACATTGTAATAAATCTATTTTAAAGGTTTTAATCTCAGCTTATATAAATATTATCTGTTAGCCGCGACTTCTCTTGCGTGGTAGAAAAAAAATTACACTACAAACAATGAGCAAGATATGTATGTTATTCAATAGAATATCCAATTTTTTTCGCGATAAAAAGGAGCCGATGACACCCTTCAGTCCTTTAACTATCTCCATACTAAATAACCCAACCCTCCGTTGATCCGACTTGATGTGAAAGAAGGACAAACAAACATATTTTCGCT
This sequence comes from Calycopis cecrops, assembly GCA_001625245.1. Taxonomy (NCBI): domain Eukaryota; kingdom Metazoa; phylum Arthropoda; class Insecta; order Lepidoptera; family Lycaenidae; genus Calycopis; species Calycopis cecrops. The sequence goes on from LUGF01059966.1 coordinate 65,404, forward strand.
TTATAATATTAATATGGATACGGATTTTACATGTTCACACAAAAAAAATGTAAAATTGTACAATGCGTGTGAATGTCACTAAACTTCTCCTAAACGAATGGACCGATTTTGACAAAACTTTTTGTGTGTTGAAGGGGATTTCAGATTTTCAGAATGTTTTAGATTCACAAATAAGCCTGACAGATGGCGCTGAAGTCGGTATCTCGAATACAAAATATTGTAGGGTAAAGTAACGAGTTCACAGTTCGGCCACATTGTTACACGTTCCCATGACAACATAATTTCCAATAATGACAAGACAACGTCAACGTCGGCAGGTAGTATTTCTTTAATTTTCTGAGGTGACCTATACAGGGTTAGTTTTTGGTAACCGGACAAATTTTTAGGTTTGGTTCAGAATCAATAATACATTCGATTTGTGAAATAAAAAAAATTAAAAAAATTATTAGGTACGAGAACTTTGACCTATGTTATAAACAGATTGACGTGCGGTGCAACCGACTCGCAAGTCCCGAAGGCCGGCGTCCCTGAACTTGAAGTCGTCACTTCGTGTGCGAACATCGATCGATGTATTTTTAAGGACTATTTCAAGTCGATTTTTATTGAACAAAATATTACAATTAGACGATAATCTTAAAAATACATTCTTGGGTTGACTTTTAGTTCCTTATTTTTAAATTTCGCCGGTGACCAAAAACTAACCCTAACTAATATAATTCTGACAGGCGTCCATGCAGCTTTTTACTGTTTCGTAATTGTTGTCATTCCCACCGCAGCCGCCGTATAGAAACTTTTTGCATCTTCGATCGTTAATGTCGAAATAGTATCTGCAAACATATTAAGGAAGTTAATGTTGAGTAAAGAGGTTAATTTTGTCCGACAAACTTCTCTTCTACTAAACGGTCTTGTAGGCCGGCGCATAAAGCATTTCCTTACGAAAAAATAAAAAAGAAAGGTACTAGATGAAATCGAATAACTAAAATATCCCGAATATGTTTTGTGCAACTGCTTCAAGAGATATTCGAGAGAGAAACAGAGAATATATAGGTAGAAATCACACAAATGCTGAAAAGCATTTGTTTTTAGCAAAGAGGACAAACGAAAAATCTGTCAGTTACGTCGGTAGTCACAAATGGCCGTCCCATCCGCACGTTATTAGCTGTTATAGATGTGTTCCCCTCTTCGTTCAATCCCCACAATGGGCCACCAGCTACTCACAAACCGCACACAACACGATGATAGGTCGTAGTTTACGTTGGGTAATGATGTGTCAAGTAAGAAATATATACGTACATACAATAAAACAGTAAAATCCACGTGTCTGTACATTGAATGTATTTATAAAAAGTAATTGGGGGCGATATTAAAATAGCATTAGAACACTTCAATATTTTTTTTATTTTTGTCTGTGTGTTTGTCCGTTTGTTTGTTTGTTTAGACTTTAGACTAATCTCCGAAACTACTGGACTGATGTTATTGTGGTGCATAGATACTAAGTCTAGTCAACATCAAAAATACTTTTTTACTACGGAAAAAACGCTCTTTCCTATGGTAAATCAAAATTTCGGTATACTGCAAGCACACAATATCAAATCACTTTGATTATATTAGCACGATACGCAAACGAAGTCGCGGGCATCAGCTAGTATTTTAATAAGTAAGGTAAACAAAATACTTACTTGATAAAATATCCATAGCAGAGGCCACGTTCGGGCTGGTTCAAGCACCTTGGTGGGGTACCAAACTGGTCATGTGAGACTGCAAATACAAATAAAATATATCTACTAATATTCTATAGAGGTTAAGTTTCTAATATTCTTTGTTTGTAGGGGATATCTTCTGACAGAAAAGTACTTCAGTAATAACGTAGATAATATTAAGTTATAAATGTGCATCACGCCGGACGAGATCCTGCGGGTTCGCCGGATAGCGCATGAGGCGTTAAGGCGGAGGTGGACCCACAGGCGTAACGGCTGCTCTGCGCCCGGTCCTTGAGTGTGGGATGCGCAGAAAGCGCAAACCCCTCACCTTCCGTCTGACGCAGGTTCTCACCGGCACGGGTGCTTTGGTGATTATTTGTGTCAGACGGCCCACAGGGAGCCGACAACTAGTTTTCATGATTGTGGTGCGGCGGTGGCGCCCAGCTCACCCTTGAGGTGTGGCACTGTTCCACGATTTGACTTCTGTTGGTGGAGGGGAGCATCATTCTTCCTGTCGAGCATCATCACTGCGATGGTCGACAACGACGAGTCCTATTAGGCGATACTTAATGTGCCTTCAGTAAAACCTCCGTGCCTGTGTCGGGCCGGGATGGAAACCCGGTCCAATTACGCAGGACGTCGTCGGGTCTGTCCAATGGAGGTCGGGCATTCCTCTTTCGAGGACGAGTCTGGCCTATTCGCCGAGGCCAGCCTGACGCTGGAGGGTCCCGGATATGCAGTCTACTGCAGATCCGGAACCCTCAACTTAAAGCGGCTGAAGGCAGGAGGTTTATTCGGTAGGGGCACTCAAACACCGAGCCCGGCACTGTACCTAGGAGCCAACCGGGCTCCTGGGTAGCATGCATAAAGGCATTATCCTACGATAACATAAAAACAACCTTGTCGTGGTGGGGGGGCTTACGTGCATCTTTGATCTCCAAGGCTATGCAGGGCTTCCCATACCTGACAGGTTTGATGGGGAGGCCAGATTAAGAGCAGCTCAGCTGGAGAGTCCTCTACCCGTCCCTCTGGATCAGCAGATAGCGGTGTGGATTAAGACGACAAATTCCGCCAGTCGTCCTGTATCAGTAGTGTGCTTCCTTGGAGTATTTCAATTCCCAATAGGCATATTAAATAAATTAAAATATATTATAAATCTTACCGTCTCTCCTCGTACTGTAATCTATACACTGATATCGTGGTAATGTTAACAAAATAACAAAAAGCAGCACTTGAAAATAGTTAGGCATGTCGGCACGAGAACTGGATGACAAGTGAAATTATAAATAAACGTTTTCTTCCTCGATTTATATATGATAGCGCATTCACGATTAACATGATTTGAGGTCGCCCGGCAGGCAAAATTCGGCCGTGATAAAATTTTGTTTGAATGTGCAATATTTACTTAGATTAATAACTTCTACCGGGAAGACTTTTATCAAGGTTTTTTTTTTAAATTTCAAATAAAACCCAAGCTTGTTATACATTGTTATATAGCTATTGAAACATAGATATTTTACGAGTAAACACATCTATAATCTTTCATAAACAGTTTTTCAATATTATTTTACAAAATAAAGTAACAAATATAGTAATTAGCATTAAGGACTTTTTTTAAGCCTTCATCTACAACAAGAAAATTAATTAATAAATAATAATAATAAAATTAATAAAACTGTAATTTTAGCGTAGATATCTACGCTCACTTCTTTTTAATTGATGGAAACTAGAAATCATAATATATAAGGCGCTAAACCATTTAGCTTTACCAAGCATGTCTATATGATCTTTAATAAACGGAAGCGGGTGCCTCATTTTTACTATCATTAGATTTTTTGATTTTAGCTCTATATTCAACTACCATTCTATCTGAACCGTATTTCATTTTCACATGTAAAACGGGGCTAGGGTATTCCGACTCTATTTCATGGGTTACTTACGCGTATGCCTCGCGTCGTACACTTTTAATTTACAAATTTGACAAATTCACTTTTTCTTAAGAAACATACACAAAACGACATAGGATGTTTTTAATTTACCTTCAGATTCGCGACAAAACTAGATGGTGTTATTATTTCGGACACGTTCCCTTGCAAATGATGCAAAGCACATGTTTTCCGTATGACCAAAAACCACATTTGTCCAGTCGATGCTTTGGTAATGAACTACTTGATTTATTAAAGGAATTGTTGTCGTTATCACTTTAAGGGCCGATTTTTCAATCCTCAGATAAAAGATAACCCTGGGAATAAACTATCTCTGTTTCATTTTTTATTTCGTATATATTATTCCTAGGGTTTTTTTTATCTGACGATTGAAAAACCGGCCCTTAATCTGATTTATGCAATTCGGTGCAGTTATTATACCTATTTACTCTGTTAACAATATATTGTAGAATTATCTAGACATTTACATTTGTACAAGTTATTACTATAATTTTTTTTCTAATAACTAGATCCCGTATACTTTACAAAAATGTCGTCGGTGTCGACAGATTTTGATTAAGTACGAGTGGTACCTGCTACTCCACTCACTATGCTGCGTTCGTGTTTTCTCTTTACGCCAACGAACGTTTCGTGAATAGACTAATCAAAAACAGAACCCTAATTATAAGTGGATCTCACCAGCAATAACGTCGAAAAAGTATTCTGTCCATCAATTGTCGCCTGCTTTTTAATGAAAATTGCATTATCTGAGCGATATTTCCTTCGTGATCGTTCTAGTCTCATCAGGACATTAAGCCTATTAAGATGCTGAAAGGAAAAACATTTTGGGACGGGACATTTCTTTTTCCATCGGAAGACATTGCGTTTCAGACCAAAATTTAAAAACAAGTTTCCGCAACACGGATTAGGCATAGGAAATAATAGGTGTTTATAAGGTAACATGTCCTATGTCCAGCTATGGACGTCCTCCGGATGATGATGATGATGATGATGATGATGATGATGATGATGATGATGATGATGATGATGATGATGATGATGATGATGATGATGATGATGATGATGATGATGATGATGATGGTGATGATGATTATGATGATGATGATAATGATGATGATAAGATAACAATTCGCTTAATTTACAAAATACTCTAAATAATAGCTTTGATTTTAATATTAATAAAATGGACCCGTATACAATTTTCAAGGGCTTGTAATGCCGGAGTTTGACCGATATGTTATCTACACACGTGACACGTGGGGGTAAACACGGAGAGACAGCTCTGATGAATTATCTGAGCTGAGGTTAGTGAGTTTCCGGCAGAGCACTGGAAGAGGATAGGGCAGGATTACTTAAAGTAGGGTCCACAGACCCCCTAGAGGTCCGTGACGTATGTGTCCGCGGTAGCTTAGTTTAACCTTAACGTTACAGTGATTTTTAATATATTCTTTCTTTATATCTCTATGCTCGTATTACATAAATAAGGTTTTTTTTCTTTTCCTAAAATATTTTTTGACAGGGGTCCGCGGAGCTTTTAAATGTTAGAAAGGAGTCCATGACTGTAAAAAGTTTAAAAAACCCTGGGATAGGGGAAGGAGGACAACACGTCTGCTCAACAATGGAGAATGTTACTAGGTATGCCAAATCGCTTGAAAATTTGTCCCAGTAAGGCCCGTAAGTAAATAAATATACTACTTTTTGTTTCATTCAAAAATTCCTAGTAGTTTTGATTTTACAGGCATTCAAACTTTCGAAAAATATTGAGTTCCGCTTACGGTCACGAACCGCCTGTGACGTCACACTACAACGCGTTCAGGGCTCTCGCAGTCGCGCGTCCATAATACTTACTTCTTACGATGATATCTCATAAACTATTCATCTGATTGATATAGTGTAAAGGGCAATATTAATCTGCATTAAATGCCTAAGCTAACTAACATATTCATTTGGATAAGGATTAATACTGAACTAAAGAAAATTGCTTTGAAAATAACGTAATTTTTTAATTAAAA
>LUGF01059966.1:71457-89443 GCA_001625245.1 Calycopis cecrops
ATCGATACTATCGATGCTATCGATGCTATCGATGTTATCGATACTATTAATATCACAAAATAACTAATACTATTGATTCGAAGCAATAATATCGATAGGATAGATACTATTACATTATAATACTATTAATAGTAAAGATTTTTTTTATAGCATAAGGGGGCAAACGAGAAATCAGAGCCATTTTTATGACAATCGACGCCCATAGACATCCGCATAGACGATATACAGATGCCCCCTTCCTTCTCCTCCCTCCATAGGCCACCGGTTACTTACACGCCGTATGAAACGCGACAGGCAGCTGACACTTTACGTCGATTTCATGTAAGCTAGAGGTACTTCCCCGGTCGTGCAAGCCCAATTCGGCTACATGCATGCATGCAGTGTGGCACTATTTCTTACTTTTATATAATAACTTTAGCCTAACCCCGCGCTAAATACCGTAAGGACTTGGTGTTACGGGTACTAGACAAAAAATACCTTTATTGTTTTATAAATTTAAGAAATGTTATATATTTAAGATTTTTATTATATAAATACATATAATACCAGTGCCCTGTACCACTGCGCTGGCCTGGTCGATACTATTTATATGACATCAGCTGCAATAGATGTCTATCGATAGGCAACTCTAGCGTAGGTTAGTCTGTTGTAAAAATGGATCGTAGAAGACGTAGAAGCGTACGACAATACTGGATCAGTCATCAGTCCCTTTATTGCATTAAGGAACATTGATGGACAGTTTTTTTTCCAAGAATCTAACGAGGTGGTGGGAGAAGAAAGGAGGGTAGCGCATCTGTATAGCCTCTATGCGGATGTATGTGGGCGTCGGTAGTCATGAAAATGGCTCCGACTGCTTGTTTACTCCCCTATACCTTAAATAAAAAAAAACGAGTTGATGTCAACCGCCGAGACGAGGCAGCAAGGGCTGAATAATATTTTGCGACTAGCAACGCCCATAGACATTCGCATAGATGTAATGTAATGTTCTTTTTATATATGTAGATTACATAGACACCAATTTTATTCTTATTTTCAGATATAAAACAGACAGACAGTCTGGAAATAAATTTTCGCAATTTGCTGCCATGCTTTAATTCTAAATTTTTATTTTTTAAGTCTTCTTTGGACTTATCCATAATTCATTCTCATTTCCCTTTCTTGTAAGTACTACACTAATGTGCTTTAAACTGTAAACTTTTTTTTAACCCGGTATCAAAATAAACAGAAATCTAATAATAAAATGGAAAGAAAAAAACATCGATGATCAAGCGTGTGTACCTCCCTTGTGACGCAAGTGACGTCAAAAGAGAGTCGTCAGCTCGTCGCAAAATTTATTGTTTACCCCTCCCGCCTCGTCTCGGCGGTTGACAGCGCGGTGCGGCGCCGCAACGCATCATGTGGCCGGCCACTGATATTTGTATGAGACGCGACGCGGCGACGTCGCGGCCGCGGCGGCGCCGCAACGCGCCGTGTGCCCAGGCACACTCGCAAGTCACATTCCACGCGGTGACCAAGGAATATGTTTATAACATGGGACAAAGTAATTTTAACTATTTATTTTTTTACTCTTTTTTATTTCATAAATCGAATGTATTAATGATTCTGAAGTCTGAACCAAACCTGAAAATTTGGCCGGTGACCAAAAAATAACCCTGTATGATAATGACTAACTAATTTTGATAATACAATATTATATATCGGTAAACTTAATATCTAAGATGTCAGCTCTCTCACGTAAATAATTTCATTAATGATTTTTTGCAGGGCTGATCCCTTTTAATATTATTTTTTTATTATTTAGTTTGTTTAAAAAATATTTTTTCTCAATTTACGAATTATTTAAAATTTTCAAAATTTATATGATTACTTGGCACTAGCCCTACCCGTATGTTAAATTAATGTTGCCATTGTAGAACTACGCTGTATATGTAATAAAACTAATATCGGGTTCCTGACCCCACACGTCAAGAGTCTCGTCTGTACCTCAGCTCTGGCCTCTAGCAAGTGTTATTATAGTTAATCATTTGACTCACTCATCTTCCAATGACTCATTGGTCTCATTCTGCATGTACGTTCAGCAAGACGACATAATAAAAATATAATAGATTATACGTAGGTATTGTACCTACGTATAAATTATTATATGATATAATAATTACAAATATGATCAATTATATATTTATTTATTTATTTACTTATTACAGTATATACACTACAGACTCTAAATTGATTGTTTACACATTTTTTTTGTTTCGACAGGCTGACATGCAGGCGGCTTTTGTTTCGAATCGGTTCAAGTTACCGCCGCACCCGCTATATGTAAACTTCTGGCATTGTTCTGAATCCATGTCGTAATAGTATCTGAAAGAGATAAATCAATTCTATCGATAACATAACTTGTAAAAATCTCTTAGCCTCACAACTCGGTTTTTGTACCGTTAAAAGACATGAGATCCATGGTATAACCACACCCTAGCAAATCGGTTAATTTAGTTAGTCCCTACTTAAAGGACCTGCTGTCTTAAGCTATTATTGCATTAAGTTATTACGATATCATTATTAAAAAACTTTTACATTTTTAATAAATATATGCGAAGCAGACGAAGCATTCATATAGGTATTCAAATTTCATTAAGAGGCACTATCATTCCTGCATTATAGACGAATCGGAACGGTGCGATAATATTTTATGGAAGAGTTTTCTCAACTACACGACATTCAGTTTGTTTGTTTCAAACTAATTACTAAAGATATCATATGATGATGAAGGAAGCAGGCTGTCACCTTTGATACATGCCTCTGAATGTTTAATTTAGAACTTGTGTTCTACCCGTACTCGCTTTCATATATTTTGCGCCAGTCAATATTTGATAAGGATCAAATCTACATATGTATAAATATTGACACACTGATTTAGTTAATTACATTATTTCTCATCTTTGTGAGCGACTTACACATTTCGTCCAAACTCCCCGATTTTATATATTATACTAATCACACAGCACTAATACTTCATGGCAAGTCGTTTAAAGACGTAAAAATCGAAAAGCTTCAATTGAAGTAGCAAAATTTCTCGACAGCAAATGTAATTTTTTCCTTAAATACTAATTTAACTAAATAATACGAATCTTTTAAAAAGACCAAAGCCTCTAAACTTTAACTAAACAAATAAAATTACAGAAAATCTGACATAGGGCTTTAAAACATCAAATAAGTACATATTATGTGCACCACATGCACAACATGCACACGCACACACGCGCATGCACTAATCTAATTTATAGTCTAGTATGAAATCTAGGTATGAAATAGTAGTCTACGCGTAGAGTCTACGCTATCGTGGAGTAATTATTATAGATTAATAAACTGGATTAATTATAGTGCCACAAACTATCTATGTCCCGGTGGTGACAGCAGCGCTCTTGTGTAATTAAGTGTTGGGTGTGAAGCTTACAGAATTATGCAAAAGTTGTAACCTTTATATAATTTAACAAGTACTATCTAATGTAAAACTAATATTTTTTTGGAAAAAAAAATATTTTTATAACTACGAGTCTTATTTTAGCTACTCACACACTTACCTCTTGGCAGAGCCGCCACAGGTTCCAAAATCGGCTTGTAAAAAGCAGAGGATATCACGGGTAAGTTCTACGTCGGCAATCTTACCTAGAATTATAATACTTATACAATCATAAAAATGTATATTTTTGTATATATGCCTATACAAGCTTTTATTAAAATAACGTCTAGAATTAATGTAGTACTTATTAAGACGACTTAACTAACAAAAACCGGCCAAGTGCGAGTAGGACTCACCTACGAAAGGTTCCGTACCATCATTACCATATCATTTTTATCAGAAAATAAAACAACTTGGTTTTTCATAGCGTTTGTATGAATTTCAAATTGAATTTGCGGTGTTTGAAAATGTATTATTTCTTAAAAACTATCCAATAATGATATCTTGCTCAAACCAATTTTTGTTAAAAGTTTCAATTGAGAATAAAGCGCATATGCAGGATTGATAAGAGCGAGAGGCATTAAATGAAACTAAATATTCTAAAAGTGCCTACAGTTAATCAGAGACTATTAAAAAAAGTTTACGACAAGTATACGAAAATACTTTTTTCAAACAATAGCGAAAAATTATTATCACTCTTTGTACGGGGCGGCTATAGCGAGCACGGGGTGAATGACCCGGGCTGGCCATAGTCGGCGATCAGCTGCGATACAGCGTGTACGAAGTGAGAAAAAGCTTTAATATTTCCTGTGGCTAAACTATTGCTACAATTGATCTGATTTTTGTGACGTGGCCTATAAATGATACACTAAATATGCGGTTTAATTTAATGCCTCTCGCTTGTATCAACCTTGCATATTTTTTAGATTTCTCACTCAGTCTCTTATTTTAAAAGTTGAAGTGGGAGTACACTCATTTTTCCACTTTGGAAGCGTCTATCTTTCAAACTATTGATTTTGAGAAAAAATGATTTTAGTAACTTAAATGCCTAAAGACCTATTCATAGACACCCCTCACATAACAAATCCATAAGGGTTCCGTTTTTTGCCATTTGGCTACGGTACCCTAAAAAGCCTTTTATTTCGTTGCAGAAAATAAAAAATACTTAAATTATATTTTCTTATCTTTCAAACAATTGATTTTGAAAAAAAAACGGTTTCAGTAAACTTAATTGCCATTTTTAAAGACCTATCCATAGACCCTATACTGACATACAGGTTGGATGAAAAAAAAATATTTAGATTTTTCATGAATATTACTATCAGGTCTCGTCAACATACATATAGGCATATCCTATTATATGTATGTTGACCCGATATTTCCACGGGATCAAAACTTATACGGGAGAAACCGCGGGTCGCAGCTGGTTAGTGAAATATATCTTACTCTTGCAATATTTTTCACATTCGGCTTCCGTTTCGAAATTGTTGCGACCACTATTGCACCCAGAGTATATAAATATCTGACAACTCTGCACAACTGTGTCATAGTAAAACCTATAAAATAGAATATTATAAAAATATGTCATTATCAGTACAACGTAAAGTTTTCTGAGTATACAATCTCTAATTAACAGACGCTATTTATTTTATAGCCGTTGAAGCCTTTAAATAAATATCAATTAACGTTACATCCAAATAGATTTTAGTAAGAGGTAGTGCCACACTGCATGTATCCGAATTGGGCCGGCACGATCGGGAGGTACCTCTCGCTTACACGAGAGGGCGTAAAGTGCCGCATTTCGTGCGGTGCGTAAGTAGCCTGTGGCCCTTGGAGGTGGAAGGAGAAAGGAGGGCAGTGCATCTGAATCATTTAATGAAATAAACTTTGTGATTAGAATGTGGAATAAGAAATGGTGGCGTTGCTTGCACAAAAGGCTCATGTGCTGGATTGGAGGGGTTGAGTTGGTCACGGAAAGTTACGCAGTCCACATGATGTGTGCCAGTGCTATTATCAGTTTAAGAGATTGTACAATTAATAAAGTGAAGTACCTAATTAAGTGAAGTGAATATACTGTGATTGGACTATTTCGTTTTATTTTAAAAATAACATGGCGGCCCATTATATATAGATAGAGAGATATATATATACATACATATATAATAAAAAATTGGTTTTTATGTCAATTTTTAATAAATTTGACGTAAAAACCGATAAAATAGGACAGAAAAATTATGTAAGGATACCTCGTTATTTTCCCACTGCATTCTCCTTTATACGGTTGATACTGACACCACTTATCCCATTTTAATGCTAAGTCTGCGCCTGCAATTGTTATTAAGTTGATAAGATCAGATAAGATGGGGACTGGGGGTACCTCTCGCCCACATGATACCTCTTTAAAAATGATGGCTGTGCTATCACGTTCCATGGGGCTTGTGGATAACCGGTAGCCCATCGTATGGAAGAAGGGAGGGGCAATACATCTGCTAAACAATTATGCGGATCTTTCAACGTAAATCATAATCTTACATACTTTAGGGGAGGAGGAGGCACAATTGAATAGGCTGTGAAAAAAGTAGTTTTTAAAAAAATCTAAGTGTATTTAGATGGAAATATTTTTATAATGTTGGCAATACACATTCACTTCGCTATCACGTCACAGATGTGCAATTAAATTTGATTTATGGCCTTTTTGTTACTCGTTGTATGATTAAAAGAAACATGTTCAGAAACTAGAAAGTTCACGCAAAAAACGAGTCAAGTGAGATGCGAGCTTGGCACACCTAGGATTCCGTACCAACAATTTTTTTTGTGTATCCTACTAATATTATAAAGGCGAAAGTTTGTGAGTGTGTTTGTTACTCTTTCACACAAAAACTACTGAACGGATTTTCATGAAACTTTACAGTAATATATCTTTCATATCAGAATAACATAATAATTTAAAATTTATAGGGATTTTTTATAATTTGGTTATAATATAACGATAACTATCAAGTAAGTCGGAAAGAAATCAGCCTCTTGAGAGCAATATTGGCGTGCGCTGCCCTAATCGTTGGAGTTACACAAAGATAATTACTGTAGGATTATTTATCTTAAATAGTTCTAAATAAAAGTCCGCGACAGCATATATCTATCTTTTATGTGTAAGTCACTATGATCAAAATAGTGAACCAAACATTCAATTAAATTGGATATTTTTTACCGATGCACATTTTAGAATATTTATCGAACTCTTATGAAAATTAATACATCTGTCACTTTACGTATTGAATGTAGATAAACTTTGTCTTTTACACTAAGTAATTTGGACGAATAGATTAAAAGTTATTATCCCGATAAGATTGACTTAAACGGAATATCTAAAGCGCCTAAAATGCGCGGCGACAAATTCGATTCTCAAAGCGGTTTATTGTTTCATACAATACGTATAATATATTTAATCTAATATATATTTCAGTATTATATTAGATTATGTATAATAATAACAACACCATTTTTGAAGTCCGAAATCCACGCGGGCGAAGCCGCGGGCGAAGGCTAGTATATTATAATATCAGATTACTATAATTGCTCAAACAAGCATGAAGACTAGATTTGACACTTTACGACGACAACGACGACGGTGAAGAGTAGTCTTAGGATCAATTCACACCTAAAGCGCGGTGAAGGGCAGCGAAGCGGAGCGCAGTTTATGTTTCATATGAATTTCAACCTTATTGTCATTGCTATAGTACTTATTATCGAAGTCTCGCGACTTCTGAAGCATTCCAGCGACTTCTCGCGTATTCCAACGACTTCGCGGGAATTTCTCATGCGATAATAAGTATTATAGTAATAATAATTATTATAAAGTTGAAATTCAAATGACACATAAACTGCGCTCCGCTTCGCTGCCCTTTGCCGCTCTTTTTGTGTGAATTGACCCTTAGAATACCTAACTTGTATCGCGGTATTATTAGCGGTAGGCAAAACGCGGACCATAGTGAGAGCCGACGGAAGGTACAGTTGACAAACTTACATTGGCATGTGAATGCAGTTTGTGATTTCTGTGATATACTTTAAAGAAATTACTGCCGCATTTACGGACTTATTTATGTGTATTTTGAGTTCTTACATCTTGTCTAATTTTATGAGCTACGTCAACTAAAATTTATTGGTCTTAATTTAAAAAAAAAGCTCAATAACGACTGCATTTCAATTTGTTAAAAATATGGGGTGTACTAGAAATCGGAGCCTTTTTTATGACTACCAATACCCATAAAGGTTATGCAGGTGAGTTGCCTGTCTTACTCTTTCCCCTTCATGGGCAAATGCAATTCGAAGGTAAGTAGTTTTTGCCAAACACATTTGTCAAAATATATTACTAATGAAAATCTTGTTTCTGAATTCCTTGAGTTCGGACTTACTAAAGTGAGTAAACCTGATAAGATAAACTAACGAAGTCAACTGTCGACTGAAATCAGAATGCTTACTAGTTGCATTGTCAAGGTGCCTCCTAAGCAACGGTTCCTCATCAGATGCCGAGCCTTCTGAACTCTTCATTTCGTATGAAATTTCCTCTGGTTTCAATGACGTTATATTACTCTCTGGTGACGTTGCGGCAGTTTTACTCTCCTCAGCCTCGTACTCGTAGAATAATATTTCCAACAATATAAATACAAGCACTGGATTTCTCATCATAATTTTAGACAGTGTAAAGATTAGGAGCTCGCAATAAACAGTTTTATGTCGTTATAAAATTAAAATTATTTTCAATTTATCGTCAAGCTAACTATGTACGCGGTTTCACTTACACGAAATCAATTACAAAACAACAATTGATTATTTCATATGAAAAAGTATTTTGTAGTTTCACGTGAATGAATAACAAACATACATACAAAATTTTGATTTTATAATATCAGGGCCGGCACGACCGGGGAGGTACTTCTCGCTTACAGGAGACTGGCGTAAAGTGACAGCTGCATGTGCTGTCGCGTTTCGTGCGGTGTGTAAGTAACCGGTGGCCCATGGAGGTGAGAGAAAATGGCTCCTGTTCGTTTGCCCCCCTATGCCAAAAAAAAAATGTACAATTTCACCAACACCACACTATTTGGAACCACATTTTGGACTACTAGCTATTTTTTAACACAAACTTGCAGTTTCTCTCATGTGGGTGGGCGCTACGTCATATGGGTTGGTCAACGGATACGTGCAGCATGGCATTACCTCTTGTAGATCCACGGAGTTTAGATACAAATATCGCTCATCTAAATATATGATAAGATAAATAATAAGGCCAACAATGACACCTTTATCTGTCCAAAATGTGCGAAGGTCACACAATCATAACATACAGAAATGTTTGCGCTGACGTTTCTACAAGGCGACGTCGGATTTATTCTTGTATGCTTGTATGTAGGATTGGTGAGGGTCCCTCTCCTTTTTTTGAGAACGCTATGCTGATGTAATGGTTTTCTGCCCCGTGCAGCGTTATCCATATGAGAGACACGACCGAGGAAACGGTCTGTGTGTTTGTGATCGAAAAGCCCCCTTCTTTCTCGCAGATGGGAGAGATGCATCCCGATAGTGAATTTAGAACAACTAGGTATGCTATTATTATTTTGGCCGTGGGGACATCCCTTTTTTTTCTCATTTATTAAGGGGATAGTTCTCATGGATACCCAACCAAGATCAAGCCCACGATAATAATATATCTGGGGGCACGGCAGTGCCCCCGCAAGTCGAGCGGCATGTCCGTACCATCCTTTTCTCGAAGAAATTCAAGCCAATTTCAAATTTCACTTCGTTGCGGATAAAACAGAAAACCTAAAATTTCAGTATCTAAGCAGACATTGTAAATACAGGTGATATTCCAAATTTCATTCAATTTAAACCAATAGATTAAGAATTGGAACTTGTTAAAGTTTCTCGATTTTGTCACTCACTGACTGACCGATCATCAAAAGTTTAAGGCACTTCTAGCAGACATAGAAGCTTCAAATTTAGAATAGAATTATAAATTTGAAGCTTCTATGTCTGCTAGAATAATACTCATATAACATCATTTCATCATTTTGAAGTAGAATGTTTTCGAACGTTATAAAAAACACGAAGATAATATGAATCGGCTGCTAATGTTACGGTTACGATTTTGCTACCGTTTCTTACCGTTACTTTTAATTGATTTATTGTATACAAGGCGAAGTCAAAGCTATTTTTTTTCAGGATCATTCGTATTTGTATACGCAGTCAACGAAAAATAGGGTGCGTGTACTTATGTACGCCCGTGAGTAGTTATAAATTCAATGAATTCAAATTAAATTTATTTATCTACTTTTAAAATTTTGAATAACCTATAATAAATATATAACATTGTAACACCTGATATTATAATTGTAGCGTGCATAGAGATATAAAGAAAGAATAGAAAGGCTATAACGGCACGACAGGGATGGTAAGTTATTGTCATTAGGACAGCATCTTTCAAATTCGTTCTCAGCGGTTCTCAGTCTATAATTGACAAGCGTTTATGTGACATCTCCATATTTTTCCAAAATGTGTAGCTGTTCAGTGGTTGTGTGCAAAAATAGGAGTAAATTAAAGAACTGCAAGAATTGTGGCATCACATACCATCGGTATGTACTGTGATGAGGAGACTCCATGCTTAAGCATAGGAACTCCATGATCGAAATATTTAATAAAAAACATTTCGATTCAAAATTGGAGGAAAAAGAATAAATTCAAATATAGTCTCCGTTTTGACAACATAAGATATTTTTATTCTGGGTCGCGCCTTCGTGCGCGAACCACACATATTAAGCTAGACTAGTTATAATAAAATATATGATGTAATATTCAACGGAATAAAATATATTATCTAAAAATAGTGTTTACTTTGAATAGGGTCAGCCAGATGGCATAGATTCTAGCTAAGTAATAAAGTAATCATATATCTGGAATAGGCAATCGTAGATTACTATTATAGGTGGCCCTGCACTAAAACGCCCCCGTGAAGATATCTAGTGCAGGATACTACAGTACTAAGAAAAATTTCATTTAATGTATTTTCAATTAAAAACTAAAAATATTAGAACAAAAATGTCACCTTAAATTGCAAATAGATCAAACGTTTTAAACATGATACATTGCCTTTTAAGTATTGCTCTTATTGTGTCAAGTCCATTCTGAACACGCAATGAAAGTAGTCACAAAAAGTCGTAAAACTGCAACTCGTTTTCATTGCATAGGCGAGATAATGATGCGTTTTGTAAAATACGCGTAGATATCGATATTATCCCCTGGGCTTCAGAATCCTGCAAGCTTAGGTATATGCTTGTTTATATTACTGAGAGCAATAATATACCGCATCTTGGGGGGGGGGGGTCAATGTATACTATTAAGCCTTAAGTTTGCTTATTAAGTACATACGTAATGTTATTTAATTTTTTTATGGTAAGGGGGGCAAACGAGCAGTCGGAGCCACATTCATGACTACCGACGCCCATAGACATCCGCATAAAGGCATCCGCCCACCACCTGCTATTCCATGGGCCACCGGCTACTTACACACTGCATGAAATGCGACAATGCATGCAGTGTGGCACTACCTCTTACAAAAAACATTTAATATTACCTATATTTAAATAAATTTTAAAAAAATGAGTCTCTGTCACTTGATTAATAAATATAATAATAATAATATATTGTTTCACGGGTTGGTGGACTTACCGCACTCGTGCTAAAAATAGGAAACTACACCTGGGAATGAAATCGCTATTATCAGTACGAGTAGTAGAGCACGACGAGTAGAGACGAAATTGCTCTTCATACAATAATGTCATTTCATTTTATTTATATTATATTTCATTCAACTGCCATAATATATCGTAATATACTGTTGCATATCGATAATTCGTTATCGACAGTTTCCCATCCCAAGGTATGTTTGAAGGTGTTAGTACGGTACGTTTTCTAAATGTCAAGTTTATATGTAGTTGTAAACGTCATGGCTACATCTGAACTCGTATAATTGTGTTCGATTGCCCATCTATTTACTTCTGATATCTATGGTAGCGTGATATGTGTTTGACGGCAGCATCGAAATGAGTTTTTTATTTCGATGGACGGCAGCTAGAAAAACATTTCCGCTCACTTGATGGCGCGTTTGTACGTCGCTAAATAATAAGGACTTTTGTCAATACACTTGTATAAATGTAAACAATGATGCCTTAAAAAGTTGCGCGACTAATTGAGGTTCTATTTCTATTTTTTTGGTAGCTGTTGTTTAGAGACTGCAACTTCATACTTTTGTTTGTCGCAAATCTTAAAATTTCACTCTCTTCGTAACGAGCCTAAAGAAGTATAACTTCAAAAAAAAACAAAATAATTGTAAAACAATCTTTATAAATTAATAGACGACGCATATCTCGGACAAAGCTGTTTATTTGTTAGTTTAGTATTTATGTTATAGCTGTTTGATTTGTTTTATTATTTTTTTATTCAGACCATGTTGAACCACTGCGCAAAGGCCCCACTAAACCTTCGCCAACCATCCTGATATTTTGCCTTCTCCCACCACCTTTTCTCGATGGCATCGAAATCTAAATCAGGTTTCCTCGTGCGTCCTTGACGTCTCGCTCCGTTCAGGACCCACTGGGATGGCATGTGAGTCCACTTCTCGGCATTCGTCCTCGACTCATGACCAGCCCAGTACCGCTTATCCCTAGTAAAATAAAATATAATAGAAAAAGCTGTCTGTAGTTTAGGGTTAATAATGTTTCACGTCAGTATTTATACAATTTCAGTCCACACGTCATGACTGCTGATATAGTTGCTGCAAAACCTCGGAAACATAGAAGTTGTTAAAATACTAAAAAAACTAGGATAAAATCTGTTAAAGCAATTTTATTATAATGGTGGTGGTTTAATAAGTGTGTTTTTGTTACAATTTGAGTTATTATATTATAATTTATTGTGTTTTAGGTTGTCGTTATATTTTTTTTATATTTGTATCTTATAATTGTTATTTTATGCTCAAAAAATATTCCAATACTTCATAATAGTATTTTATAAAAAAATTAAATTTTTATATAATGTAAATATTATTTTATTTGAAATGATGGCTTTGTCCCCTGGCCTCCAGAATCCTGCATACTTGATCCTGCAATAGTATACTTTTCTTTCGTTAACGTACGGGTCCTTCTTGTTTTCTTTTTTTTTTTTCTTTGTTGACGCATGGGAATGCATTTACGCACTCTACCCGGGAGCCTGGGTTGGCTCTGAAACCGGGTACAGTGTCGGGCTCGGCATTTGATATGCCCCTACAGACTAAACCCCTGCCTGGGTGCCTTCAGCCGCTATAAGCGGAGAATCCCGGATCTGCAGGCTATAGACCTGGTTCCCATCCCGGCCCGACCCGAACGCACGGGTCTTACGTATAAGGGCCAATACAACAATTAGTACGTTTTCACTTTTTCGTATTCATTATCCGCAATAACAACATGCACTTAGAAAAAGTGCGGAAGTACTATTTTTTTCTGCAGTATAAGGGACAATATGACAGTTTCAAACGAATAAAGGCCAAACGTTTTTAAAGAACAAGTAGTAGAAACTAGCTCGGCGAAGAGGTTAAACTTCTCGTCCTTGCGAACTGTCCTGCCTTTGAACAGTCCCTACTACGACTTCGGAACCGTGCTATGGGGTCAGTTTCCTATCCTGACCCCTGGACCCAAAACTCCAAAAGAGTACGCCACGCCAGTAGTCCAAATCTACGCCGCCGTCTGCTGATTCAGAGGTTCGGGTGGAGGAGCTCCCAGCTGAGCCGCTCTTTGTCTGGCCTCTCTCCCCACGCCTGTCCGGTATGGGTAGCCCTGTCCCGCATAGCCTTGGGGATCACAGAGGCACGCAAGTCCTCCCACCACGACAAGGTGACAGCACTTCCGGAGAGGGATATACTAACATAATATGATGATGATGGATAGTTAGTGATATTTTTATTTATTGATATAATTGTTTTATTGTTTTGTGACTTGAGTATTAAATAAGTGGTAAACTCCTTTGTTACATATTACATAAATTCAATTAATAGTAGTTTATGCAACTGTCGTATAATGAAGTTTCAAAATAGTAACGAGTGTTTTAATACCCGTGTTATATGCAGTTGCATACACTACTTTATCTTCACTAATGCAATTAATCAATTAATAAAATATTGCGAAACATTAAATTCATGCCTACGTGTATTGTCACAGCGAAGTTGCCGCCATTAAAATCTAACCAATGAGAGCGCAGCTGCAGCGCGCGCAGGGCCAATCAGGAGCGAGCGCGCGCTGTTAAGGATTTTGACATAAGGCTCTCTCACCACTCTCTCTCTCTCTCTCTCTCGCTCTCACACAGTGTTATAATGAGATTTTACGATATCGATTTGGATATTATAACATCATGTCAAATTGCTTAAACTGAGTTTTTTGTTGTCTGAGCTATAACAGTAGTTATTATAAGTCAAGTGTTGAAAACATAAGTAGAATGTTACAACATTAGTGTAGATAAACATTTTTAAAATTTTGTACCTAATTGTTCAGACCTTAGTCTTAGTCTGTCTTCAAAGCCTTTCTTTCTTTTCCATACTGATGCGCTAGTGATAGATAGATATCTTATGATATTATATAAGATACCTTTAATTTATCGCCATTCGCCAGGTTCTGATACTAATTTTCCGTTCCGTTATTCTGTTTCGTTATCGTCGTGAAAAACGCTTTACCACTTTGTAATAAATAATTAATCCAAATCGTATCATAGTTATCTTTGGAATAACATTCATCTCTATACAAAAATCCATAAAGATCCGTCTCAACCTTAGTGGCGAAAGCTCAACACATAAACAAACCCTCCTCTGAATTAATAATATTACTTACGGTTACAAATACTTACTCAATTACCCCGGTTTACAGTCATATTTTTTTTTTATGATATAGGGGGGCAAACGAGCAGTCGGAGCCATTTTCGTGACTACCGATGCTCATAGACATCCGCATAGACTATTAAGGCTATACGGATGCGCTGCCCTCCTTTCTCCTCCCACCTCCATGGGCCACCATCATATCTCTTATCATATTATATTTACTTATCTTATCATATTATCCAGTCATATTATCTACTTAGTTCAACTGATCTGTTGCATTAGTCTACTGTGCGTGTGCGTGTGCGTGTTCGTGTGCGTGTGCGTGTGCGTCTGCGTGTGCGTATGCGTGTGCGTGTGCGAATGCATGTGCGTGTGCGTGAGAAGAGCAGATTGTAGGTAAAACCAGGCAGTTTTGGCTAATTCAAATTGATCGTTCTAGGCTTGGAACTGCCCTGTTCAGTCCGTGCGTCAGCATTTTTTATAGATTTAAGGCGTGCATGTATAAACGAAGGAATGTGTCAAATCCAGAGTAACACTTTAGAGTGATTATATCGCTAATGCACCTTATGCACCTACTTCTAAATCTGACAGGGAGGGTTGTAAAATATATCTCGCCCACATTAAATTATGTAAAAAACAAAATACGCAGTTGGGCTGCGTAAAAACATGTAGAGTTAAAGAAATAAACTTAGTAGATGCATTAACTTACTACTAAATAATTGCCCCATTATTTTTTTTACACACATTTATTTATTATTGAATAAGTACATGAAACAAATCATAAATTCTTTAAATCAAAAATCAAAATCAAAATCAAAATATTTTTATTCAAAATAGAATTTGAAAAATTGCTTTTTGAACGTCAAAAATTTAGTCTACCACCGGTTCAACCCTAGCCCTGTCCTGAGAAGAACCGGCGAAACAAACTCTTTAAAAGAGAAAAAAAAAGCAAAGAATTAAAGAATCAGTCAGGAACCATTCAAATTTTACAAGGCTTCTTAATTGGTCAAAAGTAGAAAACCCGACTGTTGATCCTTTTGAATTTATGATTTATTTTATTTAGGTTAGTAGTATGAGACTTATGGTCTCATTTTGAAAAGCAGACGTACAAAATAATACTTAAAGAAAATATAATAATGGAAAATTAAATAAAAACATGTTATCGACAAACCTATCAATATACTATATATATGAGTTTGAATGTACAAGTACAGTTTGAATGTGAAATTTATTAAAAGCTATTAAAAAAACATGAAATGTGAGAAAAATTCTATTCCAAACAGAACTGAAGAAACTAGGACTCTGAAAACAAATTATTTATTCTTACCTCGTTTTATTTACCAGGTCTTTGCATACCCATTCCATTGGATGAAACCGACACCAGTGCTCCCATTTGAACTCTGGACATATTTAATAATAATAACAATAATAATATCTGTGGACATATCACACTCTAAGGTCAGCCCCATGCTGAGTACCAAAAGGACTTGTGTCACCGGTACTAGACGACGGAAATATATGTAAAGCGGTAATGGCTATTACGACTTTTTTCGTGTTTTTGCATTTTTGTAATCTAGAAGGTCAAATACATCTCCTAAATTTTTTTCATGTCATTACGTCTTATAAATTTGGTAAAAGTATAAGAATGAAACAATAGAGCCAGGGTTCACCTCACGTGTGTTTTTTAATAAGGAGCAAAATATGTCACACCTAGCAGCAATGGCTATTGCCTTCATTGCTTACTTCTTTATTTTAGGCAAATATGGTTGCCATACCACATTACCTCACACGTATGGCGACCTTAAAGGCAATATTACACGGATCAACCAAATTGCTTCAACTCCATTGAAAAACATTGAACATTGCACATTGTACGACTTTACCAAGATACACGTAAATAATTTATTTAACATTTAATGTTCACTTAGTGCATTGTGATGTCGAGCCAACTCGTACGTGAGGGAGTATCGTTAATCTGCGTCTATTTAATAATTAATGAGTTAAATAAATAGAAAAAAAAATCTAGACGTTGTTGGTGGGTGCGTCCGTGGATTTCGCGAAGGATAACTCAAGGAGCCTCCAGCACTTTGTTAGTAGAATTGGCAGAAGAGGATCCAAATTCATATTTGAATCATTTGCGAATGACGTAAAGTCAATTTAATGAACTTCTCGAAATGATAACACCATAATATATTCATAAATAAAATTTCTATCTTTGTAAGAATTTGATTTTGTATTCCACAAACACTCATACATTTGAAAACGCTCCAAAAATAGCGAAACATGACTGTCACGCCACTTGAAAACCATTGAAAACCAAATAAATCCACGTGCGCAGGATAAGTCAACGTTCAATCTACATGTTACATGTTTCAATTGCATTGAACAATGACCGAATTGACCAATACTGCATTGAAAGCGTTCAGCGAAAAGAAGCTTTCAATGAGATTGCACAATCGCATTGAAATGTATTTAGATGTCTCAATGCTATTGAAGCAATTAAATTAAAAGCGATATTGAACCAAAATTGACCCGTGTAATATTGCCTTAAGTCGAATACTGTTGGGCGAATAAAGCGGTAATAGATGGTTACCAACATCATATTAAATTCACATGTTCGTATTATTCGTATTTACGAATATATTCGATATTCTTTAATTGACCTATTTCTAATTATATTTAACTAATATTTAAAAAATATAGTTCTATGGACACCTCACCAGCTTAATCGGATAATGGGAACCTAAGTTACAGTTTTTATTTTTTCCTGATAACCTGTGTTTTTGATATTACAGCTTTATTCGGTTAGGGGTGTGAATTATGTTTTATAGATTTTAGATTTTTATCTTAAATGACTAGGGTCAGTTTTCTAATAGTTTCGGATTAACTCTAAGCACTTATAGTATATGTGGTTTCATTTAGTGCCTCTCGCTAGTCGCTTGTGTCAACCTTGTATAAGAAGCCATCATACCATATAAAATGTTGTATGTTCTCTTTTTATAAATAAATTAGTCTCAAAGAAGCTTTTATGTTGTTATCCGCGTACAACGTTCTTATTTGGCACAGCGCTACACGATGTGGCCTACTGCGTATAAATTTGATATTTATGTCGGTATATAAAATAAAAATCTTAATAAAAAACTAGTTAATTTTAGTGAAATAAACGATTAGAAACAAAGCTCCCGTGGGTGGAAATTATGTAATCACGCCACAACCTGTCACAGAAAAAAGGCCATACAAAAGTTAGTATTTATACAGAGTTAAATTTTGGTCACCGGCCAAATTTTAAAATAAGATAGTAAACATCAATCCAAGGGTGTGTTTTAAATTTCATCGCCTAATTGTAATATGTTAAATAAAACTCTATTTGAAATGGTCCAAATACATCGATCATTGTACATATCGACCTCAAGGCTCAAACAGCTGACGGACGCTAAACCCGTACGGTCAAGGACATAATACATATTATACAGAGTTCAATGATACTGGCGCCGAATGGTTGAATAGTGCGCGCCGAGTTAGTTGTCTACACGATAATATTTTTAGTGAATGCCAAAAAATAATTTTATTTTTTTATTTCATAAATCGAATGTATACCGTGTGTGTATGTGTTCTGGTACAAGAACAACAACATTGTT
>LUGF01059966.1:103391-114512 GCA_001625245.1 Calycopis cecrops
GGTATCGGAATCGCGCGACTTAACGACTGCTCCGATGCTGGATACTGGATACGCAACACTCGCAGTCGCCTTGCGATTAAATCGCCGCGTTCGGCGATTTTAAGTGTACGGTGGGAAGCGTCTGGTCGCTGCATTCAGCTTCTAAAAAGCGACTAAATCGCCGATCGCCGACGCTAAGTAGCGGTGTGTGCGGTGGTTCTAAAGTAAGACTTATGCGTGTGGTCGTCGGTAGACGTCAAAATGTGCTGCTCGTTTGTCTCCTTATAATGTAAAAAGAAAATGATTTACTTTGATATACTAGCTGCACCCCGCGGTTTCCCCCGCGTAAACTTAGATCCCGTGGAAAATAGAAAACATCCTATGGCATCCCATAGGAACATTTTTTCCGGATAAAAACTATCCTGTGTTAATCCAAGTTACCCGTGTGTGCCAAATTTCATTAAAATCGGTTCAGGAGTTTTTGCGTGAAAGGAGTAACGAACAAACAAACATACAAACTTTCGCATTTATAATATTAGTAAGATCTTTGTTTATCATTTCTTCGAAGTATACCTCCATGCGTGTTGTCAGTTGTGCAGTAATGGTCCGCTGCAAACGACTTGCGCTCGTAGACAGTGGTACAGTGGTAGTGCCACGCTGTGACAGCTGTGCTACCACGTTTCGTGTGGTGTGTAAGTAGGCGGTGGCCCATGGAGAGGGGAGAAGAGAGGGCTGCACGTCTGTATAGCCTCTATGACGACTTCTACGAGCGTAGGTAGTCATGAAAATTATTGTCTGCTCGTTTGTTCCCTTATACTATATTAAACAAATAAGACTAGCTATAAGTATACGAATAACTAAGCGTCGTCTCTATTATTCAGCATACTGATACTGTACTTCAATGCGATGACGCAGTGTCTTCAGTTATTTTCTAATGTAAATGGGACTTACTATCGACGCCCAAAGACATTCTCATTGCTATGCAAGTGCAACTCTTTTTCCTGAAATGGGGCACCGGAAACTTACATTCGGCAGCCCTATTACTGTCAGTATTATCAGTCAGCAACCAAACAAATTGTTGTTAATACAAATTTAATCGTTTTCTGACATCACTGCTTTCTTAACCCAAAGAGAATCATTTTTTTTACAGACCAGTCATGAGATATTCTGAGCGACCACTTCTTCATTTGGCTATATTAGTTCTTTGTAATTTGTGCAACATAGCGTTGAAGACAATTTGTGATCGATGTTTCTTTCTAAGTTCCTATTAGGGCCTATGCATATCATTGTTTCGCCGGTTCTTCCCAGGGCTAGGGTTAAACCGGTGTTCTAAAACCCTAGCTGTGTCACCGGTGTCATTTAACTTGAAGGGAGAAATTTTCATGATTCATTGAATAAAAACAATTTAATTCCTCTACAAGACAAAGGAGAGCCATCTCCCTTGCACGAGCGTTCACATTATGCACCCCGTATTCTACGGGATCTTATATGCCATTAAAACAAAGCCCAACATAAACAAATATAGGATTATATTCAGAGAAACATTCAAAATCCAACACAACAAACATCGGAGCGCAGTCCCACGTCCCGGGCACAGCCGCCCGCGGGGACGGGGCCGGCGGATGGTAAATCAACTAACATATAATCCCATTTGCCCATTTAAATATTTGGCAAGTAATCTAAGCCACTATAATGTCTATTTGCCTCAACTCACACCGTGTTAATAAGAAATAGCGAAAACGACATTAGTAAATAGAAAAAAAATTAAACGTCACTGGGCGGCAACCGCGAGAACAAACGAATAAATACAAGAGTAAACGTTTAGAGTGGGGTAAAAATTATCGCTCACTAAAAATGTCTTAAAACGTCTAAGGCATCTTTACGAAACTTACTGTATTTTTTTTCTTAATTTATTACATCATATATATACATAATTTTGACATAATCATTTTATAACGTAACATTCTCTGGCAGGTCATGTAAAATAATTAAACAGTAACATGTGTCCACGCGCGCCACGTCTCGCAACGCCGTGCCACATTTGCGAAACACCACATCACCTGGCGTCGCGCCACGTCGTGCCACATAACGCAACTTCATGCCACATCACGCCACGTGAAGCCACATTACGCAACGTCACGCTACATTGCGCCACGTCATTCCCCATAACGCCACGTCATGCTACATAGCGCCGCGTCACGTCACATCACGTCGCGTCGTTATGGGCAAAGAGAACATCCCGAACTCCTTACCACCACACCCCATGCGTTACACCACCTCTTTTTGCGTTACATTTGGTAATTCGACAATAAAAACATATATCAAAATACATAATGAAAATTTTTAATACAAACATTTAGTTGCTACAGCAAAATATTTTGTAATTACACATGATTGTTTACTCCTAGCTAGCGCTATGTACACGCCCCGGTACCAGCTCATCACAATGTAAGTAAATGTTAAGCTGCGTTTACATTCAGCCGCGGTGAGTGAGCGGGACAGCGATATATCTCTATTTCAACTGTTAGGGAACTATTGCCTTGAGCGCGAGGGGCTGTGGCAAGGGCTGAATGTAAATGCAATATTACAATTATTCATGACAGTTCTCATAAGACTCGTTAAATGTACACCAACAAAACTAAACAATGCAATCAGTTTAATTAAATATATTAAATATTATCGATACAGTGATGTAGATCGGAACAAACGTCATAACGTCGAATGAACAAAAATTAAATACATTTCAATTCAAAAATTATTTTATCACTAATAACATTTGTAAGTAATGTTACCACAAGAACTACATTGTAATATATTAATGTATTTTATTTCAAATAAACATTGTAATGAATATAGCGACGACATGTGAGATTACTTAGTGTTATAGCGTAGTTTGACGCGTATTTCACGTCATTTCAATCGGTTATAGTAAATTCTACATACAAAATATATTTTGCATTGAAATCAAACAATGTGAATTGAAATAAAAATATTTTTCATATGACGGACAATGAACAAAAATCTCATGAGATCATGACAAAAACTCTTTAATCTCTAAGCTGTTTTAGAGTTTTTTTATATGTACCGTCATAATTTAAAATTTCCTGCCGTATGTCATCACACTGACAAACTCTTAATTAACGCTTAGTCAAAAATTTAATTTCCATTTTCGTAGATGTACTTCAAACAAATATATATAAAAAAATCAATCCAACTCTAAATATACAACAATGCATCTTTTTCATCTCTATATTAGGACATTATCAATTCGATTTCACGCAGTCCAAAATATTTCGAGACATGTTCACATTAAATGCAACTCAATACATAATTGAATTAAATTTTATTAGAAAAAAAAAGTTAATGATATTTTCTTTGTACTGTTAATATAAGTCACAAATTTTAAATGGACCATGTACCTGCACACCATTGATAAGAATTATTACAACTAACTAACATATTTTAAGACGTTTTAAAATTATCATAATTACAAATCAATAAATATTATAACAAACTCCAAGGGAGAGAGAAATAAAATTAACAAGCTCCATGCAACATTTTAAATGCGAATTAAAACAATGTATTAAACACGAATCAGTTTAAAGTGGTTTTGATAAGTAGAAGCGATTACAACTATACTTTTTTTTTGAAAATAACTCTCATATTCTACATAAATACATTCGATTTTAAATCATAATAAAAACTTATTTAACTGAACCCAATACTTTTGACAGAAATTATAAGTATTTGATATGAGTAAATGATAGATATAGAGTACAATATTGTTAAAGTATTCTCTATTGCTTTCGGGAATTCGAATATTACGAGCACCTTTTTATAAAAATCACTACGCTATAAATATTTTTATAATAGAATATGAGTGTTCTGTAACAATAATTAACAATATATTGAGTATCATACAATATTATTTTTTTTATTTCGCAGTACTTTGATCTAGTTTTTGCCGAATTACCAAAACTATTTGGACAAATATACGACAGGCACAGCCCTGCAGGCAGTTACGAACCTCTCACGCTTAACATACAAGTTACAACCGTATAGGGTGCAACGATACATTGTCGATCGTTCTATATAAATGGACTCAAAACGTGCCTTTCAAATCGTATTTTCACATCCCAATCGTTTAGTGGAGAAAAGAAAATAACAATAATGTATTAAAATCTATAACTGCTAGCAGAACTATTATTGCGTGGCATGTATATGCTATGTTGAAACTACACACGAGCAGCGCAATAAAACAAAGTCAAATTGGTGTTAGCATGTACATATGTGTATATAAGGCTATTCATGTGGACCAGTAGAGTATGTTTTGTTATCCCACATTCACGCCTACGACTATCACTCGGTTCATAAAATTAATCGTCTTAAAACCTCTATTAAAAATAGTATCTATAAAATCGCTGATCTACCGACGCCTTAAGGCCACACACGCACATTCAGATGGCTCGCTTAGCACCTAGACTTGTATCCTAGCTACTTGCTATGCCATACTCTGGATCCAGAAGCTCAGCGCAGTACTGTGCGTACATTAGTTTTACTAGGTGACTGGCTACGCGCTAGACGAGCCGCCTGCCCGTGCGTACGTGGCCTAAATTTATTTGCTAAGGATACACGGCCGTGTGAACGAGACTTAATACTCATGGTTGTCAAAACATACTTCACTGTGACGCGTCGCTCAGTTGTAGATCTTGATCGCCTTCTCGAGGTAGTTGACGCGCGAGCGCTTGGGCGTCTTGTTGATGTGCTCCAGCCCGAGCCAGGGCCGGCCCGTCGCGTCTGGCAGGGACAGGTCTGGATTAAATTATAGCACGAGTTCCTCTGCCACCACACGCGATACGCCATTATAACTAGTGCCACGCTGTATCCGTGCAGCCAGTGGCGTGACTATAGAGTGGCAAGTCGCCAAAATGGAACGGGCCCCGGTCAAAGAACAGTACTCATTCATTGGTTAGAAGAGGGGCCCCATCCGGCGAATTGGCCACGGGCCTCGAATGATATAATTACGCCACTGTATGCAGCCGAATTGGGCACGACCGGAGAGGTACCTCTCGCTTACGTGAAACCGGCGTTAAGTGATAGCTATGCTTTCGCGTTTCGTGCGGTACGGAAGAATACAGCAGAGATGACCAAGCAGGCAACGTGACTGAGGATGATTTTAGTGACACTTATGCCCAATTGGATACTTTTTCCGGCCAATTAAAGAAGAGCAAGAAAGGGGGAACTTCTGCGAGATTATTATGCAGGTGTTTATAGACATCTGGCCACTCGTTATGATAATAAAAGTTCGTGGACGTACGTGGGAAAAAAAAGAAAGAAATACACGCCAGGCACGGACGCCTGGCGTGTATTTCAGATTTATGAAGATGGTTAATTTTTAACCTTCAAGGTTTTGAACCCATTCGTCTGCGTATCGAGGTCTCAACACACGTCCTCGTACGACAAAGTATTGGTAGAGGTAAATATAAATTTAGACATTGCAGAAACTCGTATTGCGATTTAAAACGGAATTTCTTGAGTTGCGTGCCTGGATTCTAGCGACTTCGTAGATTTATGTGGAAGCCCTTTATCACTTGAGTTTTATAATAAAATTCCCACATAAAAGGGGACAGCTGGACACCATCGCACATATAATTTGAATTAAAATTCCCGCCAAGGATTGGCACGATACACGCCAACAAGGATCGTGCAATAAACAGAGACCGGACTTTAGCTGAATGTGGCGTCTCCTAGTGTTAATTTCAAGCATTACATACTTACCAAAAATGACGATTTTACTTTGACATTTACTATGGAAATTACATTGTCGTATTGTGCCAAAAACTTATCTGATCCAGTGACAGCAGCGCTCAAGTCTAATGAAGTGTTGCCATTACAACACCAAAATCATGATAACTATTATTTTAATAATTAATTAGAAATAAAAGAGTGTAGTATTATATTTTAATGTGATAATTATGATCGTGTAAAAAATCAAATTTACAAACAATCAACAATTTTACAAACGGTATTAATGGCGCTTGGAGACCTCTCTATTCTTGCATAAGAGACAAAGCTTTTAAAATGTTATGTGCGTCGCATCCACCAAAAAAACTGTCAACAGATTGTCATTTCAAAATGATGGCTTTAGTTCCAGTCTTGGCCACCGGGTAAGATAAGTTTGTCGCACTATCCTACTAATATTACAAATGCGAAAGTTTGTAAGGATGTTTGTTACTCTTTCACACAAAACTACTGAACGGATTTTCATGAAACTTTACAGTAATATAGCTTTCATATCAGAATAACATAGTAAGTTAAAATTTGAATCATTTTTGAAGTCCGAAATCCACGCGGGCGAAGCCGCGGGCGGAAGCTAATATTTATTAAAATAAAGTTTACTCAAACGTCAAAATAGAATATGCCAGTTAAAATTTCATATTTCAGCCACTAGTTGCCATTACATGTAGAAACTGGTTCACTATGTGAGGATCTGGAGTACAATATTTCACTAAAAGATACTCACTCGCATTACTGCTCGGTTTGAAGTCGAAGGCGTTCATGGTAGCTCCTTCACTGATGTAGTTGGGTCGGCCGTTCGTAACGATTGCAAAATTGTACTGGAATAAATAAAGGCAATGCATCAGATTACTACAACACAGTAAGGTTTTACAGTAGAGGTCGCATTTAGAAAGACGAAATGTTGGTCCGCGATGGGTGCTTGTATAGGTCACCGCACACATATCAACTCGGAAAGGGGTCGGCACCGTATCGCCTTCGATTTTCGAAGCGAGGCGATTACGTTACGGTTTCCATAAGTGTGCGTTGCAGTATGAAGTTTCATACAAAGAATACTGACGGGCCCGAGGTGATACGATTACGATCCCTTTACGAGTTGATAAGTGTGCGGTGAGCATAAGATATCAGTCGTCATGGCGTTTATTGAAGGAGGCCTATGTTCAGCAGTGGAACGATAAAGGCTGACGATGATGAATGCATCAGTACGAGGTATGCAGATTATTAGCTTCATTTTTATTATTATTATTTGAACAAGTACGAAATCGCTTCGCCCAAGTTATTCGACACCAGCGCCTCTAGCGGCGAATTAGCCCTATTTGTTGATAAATTATTGTCATGAATTAGCTTCAATTGGAAATGGTTTATTGCCAGTAGAACAGTCCTCGTCTTACTTCCAAACCACACACCTTGTAATAATGTAAAAGTTAAAGTAACTAGTTACTCTGCATACCTTCTCCCACTCCTTGTCAGGGATGTCCAACTTCTTCTGCAAGCGGTCCCGCAGCGCCGCGAACGGCTCGTGGTGCTTGACGCGCGCGTAGAACGGGATGCCGAAGGTGGCGTACACCTGCTTGTGGAAGTGCGCGCACGGCACCAGCACCTCGTCCTCCTGGAACGTACACAGTAAATAAAATAGAAAACCTGCCAAGTTCGAATCGGACTCGCGCACGTAGGATTCCGTACCATTATCTATAAAAATAACTTGGTTTTCATAGCGTTTTTTGAAAATGTATTATTTCTTAAAACTAATACTGATATGTCGCTCAAATAAATTTTCGTTGAAAGTTTTCATTGAGATCTATAAGCATATACAGGGTTAGTTTTTGGTCACCGGCCATATTTACATATAAGGAAATAATAGTAGTTTATGCAACTGTCATATAAAGAAGGGTATTAAAACACGAGTGTGAATTTTTGAAACGAGCGAACGCGAGTTTCAAAATAGTACCTCACGAGTGTTTTAATACCCGTGTTATATGCAGTTGCATACACTACTTTATCTTCACTAATGCAATTAATCAATGAATCAAACATTGCGAAACATTGCAAGCAAGCAAGCAAGAAGAATTAAGAATTTTGAAATAAGGCTCTCTCACCACTCTCTCTATCTCTCTCTCACACAGTGTTATAATGAGATTTTACGATATCGATTTGGATATTATAACATCATGTCAATTGAGTTTTTTGTTGTCGGAGCTATAACAGTAGTTATTATAAGTCAAGTATTGGTAACATAAGTAGAATGTTACAACATTAGTGTAGATAAACATAATTTCAAGGGTGTGTTTTAATTTTATCGTCTTATTTGTAATATTTTGTTACATAAACATTGATTTGAAACGGTCCGTAAATATTATTACTACACGCATTAGCACCCGAAGAGTGTGTTGACCTCAACAGCTGATTGTGTTTCGTATCCACTGGGTGCGGCCGCCGCGCGCAGCGCGATTTATGTTACCCACACGGTATTTATTTATTTATTTAACAATTTATGTACATGGAAACTTATATACT
This sequence comes from Calycopis cecrops, assembly GCA_001625245.1. Classification (NCBI taxonomy): domain Eukaryota; kingdom Metazoa; phylum Arthropoda; class Insecta; order Lepidoptera; family Lycaenidae; genus Calycopis; species Calycopis cecrops. Next base: position 111,681 of record LUGF01059966.1, read on the forward strand.
AACAGAGATATATTACAGACAAGTACAAAGGCACAGGTTATTCCATACAGGAATCTCTTTCAGCTTTTCCAGAGAACGAAGAATTTATTTTCGTACGGGACAAAAATATATTTCATATTGTTTTTCTCATTTGTTTTATTTCATAAATCGAATGTATTATCGATTCTGTACCAAATCTCAAAATTTGGCCGGTGACCAAATACTAACCCTGTATATTTTTTACATTTCTCACTCTCATTTAAAAGTTAGAGACACACTCATTTTTCCACTTTGGAAGCGTCTATCTTTCAAACTATTGATTTTGAGAAAAAATGGATTTAGTAACTTAAATGCCTAAAGACCTATTCATAGACACCCCTCACATGACAAATCTATAAGGGTTCCGTTTTTTGCCATTTGGCTACAGTACCCTTTTTAAAGCCTTTTATTTCGCTGCAGAAAATACAAAATACTTAAATAATATTTGTGTGTTTTACTTACTTATAATTAATTATTAGTTATATAAAAATTTATATAGCTTTTTTATGGTTTGAGGGGGCAAACGAGCAGTCGAAGACACCTACTACCGACGCTCATAGTACAGAGGCTGTACAGATGCGTTGGATGTTATTATTGTTATATTATTATATCAAGCTATGTGTCCCATTGTTGGGCAAAGGCCTTCCCTCATTTTTTCCATTTTTCTCTGTTCAGATCTGAATCATCGTTGAATGTATATAATAATTAATGATAATAATAATCTGTAAACTTTTCACAGCCTGTAATAAATACAGTAAGGACTTGTGTCAGGGTTGGGGGCTATATACATTTAATGTTTTCATTAATTTAAGATTTTTTTAACTTACAAAGAAAAAAGAAATAACATACCTGTAATTGGACCTCGTCCCTCGGAATCTCTTCTATTCTGTACAGTCTGGGCGGCGATATGGTCACTTGGTCGAGTGTGAGCTCGGAGTCCGGGCCAGGTAACACTTTGTGACACGACACCTCCACGATTCTTAACCTGATGTGAGATATTATGTTGGATTATTAATAATGTCATCCTAGCCGAATTTCGGCTCGAGCCATCTGCGCAGGACATATTATAGTGAACAAGTGTGAACGCAGACACAAGTGCACTCTCTATTCCCTTATTCTCACATTCCGATGGGACGGCAGTCCGACACGACCAGAGAGAAATATGGAGCCGGACCAATGGCTTAACGTGCTCTCTGAGGCACGGCGGTGTAACACCACCAAATGCATGACTCGGGGCGATAGAAAATGAAAAGCCGCAATAACACTTTTTGGTCCGACACGGGATTCGAACCCGGGACGTCACGTCGTGGTCGAACCTACATACCACTCAACCACGAGGCATGTTGGATTAGTGACATTACAACAATATACAAACACTATGGTCAAAACAATATTAGCCTTGTTTCGGAATAACAAAATATAAACATAATTTCTTCTAGTCATAACTTCTACAGCTGCACAAAATGAATTGATTAAACACAAAACTGTACCACTCTTAGCAAAAAATAACATTTAAATATGAAAAGGTCTGTTAGTGTTCAATAGATTTTTGTCTTTTTAACTGCCTTGGAAAGGTTGGACCAGGACAGGCTACATTTTATCCGGCTCAGGTTATTGGATGAAACTCGCTAGTGGACAATATAATTATAACTTACCTCCCCGACCCATCGGGAGACATTTCTACAACTTTAGCTGCCTCTTCTAGGATATCTGACACCTTGCCACCTTTGTTTGGATATAAAATTAATTCTTTATCTTCTTTATAATTAGGACCAACCTAGAAAATATAAATTAAAATTTTAGTTCAACCCAAAAGATATTATTACTTTATTTTATTTTCTTTTTTTTATACTATAAGGGGGCAAACGAGCAGCCGGAGCCATTTTCATGACTACCGATGCGTATAGACATCCCCATAAATTTTATACAGACGCGTTACCATCCTTCCTCCTTCACCCCTCATGAGCCACCGGCTACTTACACACCGAACGAAACGCGACAGCGCAGCTGTCACTTTACGCCGGTTTCATGTAAGCGATTTCTTCATTTCTACTCAATCAAAAATTTAATATTTCTAAAGCAAACTAATTTTACCCAACTTCGTCAATTGGAATTTTTGAAGGGTGTATTTGTAGATTTTTATTTTCTCTGCTCCATCCTCATCAGTCGCTGCATCGTCACGAGTTTCGTGCGGTTTGGGAGAATCGGGACAGTTCAACAATTTGATGAATTAAAAGGATATCTATGGGTGTTAGTAGTCAAGTATCTATGGATGTCAGAAGTTGGTTTTTTTTTCAACTTGTCTTGTATATAAAATGTTCATATCACAATGTTAGTTACCATATTCCTCCGATATGCACCATATCGGAGGAATATGGTAACTAACATTCTCATGAAATTTTGTGTGCATATTTTTTTTTCAACTTGTCTTGTATATAAAACACTCATATCACAATGTTAGTTACCATGTTCCTCCGATACGGTTCGATCGATTCTCATGAAATTTTGTGTGCATATCGGGTAGGCCTGAAAATTGGCCAACATCTATTTTTCATCTCAATATTTCCACGGGATCGAAACTTACGCGGTCGAAACCGAGGATCGCAGCTAGTATAATATAAAAAACTTCAGGACAGCACTCACCCATAAACATTTAAACTGTTTCTTGTTATCTAATTCGTTAACTTTAATAGATAAAATCTGGTAGAACAACTTCTTAGGGCACTTTGGTTTACAGTACAATAACAAATCCTTAAGTATACCGTCGAACGAGTACTTCAGAGGCAGGCCGGGCGTGTCCTTGTAGCTGGAATT
>LUGF01059966.1:114633-145464 GCA_001625245.1 Calycopis cecrops
TTGTAAATATGAGAGTAGAAATAAAAGGCTTATTATTATTATTATTATTATTATTATGTGTGTATATTACTGAAACTCCTCCTTCCCACCGGATGCTCACACCGCACGAAACGCGACAGCACAGCTGACACTTGTCGGTATCGCGTAAGCGAGAGGTACCTCCCCAACCCCATACCTTTTTTCGTTTTCTTGCTGCCTGAGCGAATTTGAAAATGTTCAATTAAAACTAGATCTACTGGAAAAAAGTTGCACCATTTTAGAAATGAAAAGATGCGTCTTTATTTTATTATTATTTTATTTAGAAAGAATCGCCAACAATCTTTGTCCTTTTTTCTTTTTAGGAATTGTGGAACTCCTTCAGTGGACCCCTGATAATAATAGGTCCCTGTGGATCCTTTAAGAAACTCTATTGTAATGGATATTGTGAAATACTTACCTACCCCCTTTTATTCACAATGCCAGAGAAATGCATTTGTGCGATCTGGGAAACCATCCAGATGGTCCAAAGAGAGTTTATGGTGGGAAAAGCGTTTAAAAAAAATGAAATGAAAAGTTTTATTCCAAATAAAGTATGGAAATTACTTTTTGAACGTCAACAATTACATCTACCACCGGTTTGACCCTAGCCCTTTCCTGAGAAGGACGGCGAAACAAACTCAGCGTGACTCATGATGTGATGAAATATCTATAATGATAAATAATATATATACCACAACCATTATACTGAGTAACTATCATTTTGGGTACTGGTTACAATGTTGTGCTTATTAATGTTCACTGTTTTTTGTTGTGTATGGGATATAGGCATTAATTATTTAAGTGTATTTTTCTTTTTTTTTTGTTATTCATATAGTTTAGGTTATATTATTTTTTATATTGACTGCCTTTTACCAGTGTGATTTGACATGTCTTTTTTTTTATTTTTTCAAACAATGTGTATTGTATATAGTAATGTGTGAAATGTGTAATTAGCCCAAATAAATTCTATTCTATGCATATGAAGAAGCAGCTACTCACTTTTGACATTTGAAGAACTGTATTAAGTAGGGATCCACGTTGAGTCGCTCGCCCACAGCCTTCGCCATCTGGTCGTAGCGCATCTGCAGCGACAGCTCCATTGTAAATCTGCAAACACAAGACAAATAAATTTATGTATTAATACGTAAAGCAAAAACTTTGGACCCGTTTTTACGAAAATTGCGCTGACTGAGGATTATGAAATGTGGCACACTTATGGTTTATGAGTATCACGAGTGCAGAACGCTAATATTTTTTAATAATAATGCTTATAAAGTACATAAATCAATAAATAAAACAATACACACACTATCATGCATTTAACACATACAAATACAAGTATTTGTTGTCATTCATTGCAATGAAAGATCTTTGTCAGAGAGTCGAAAATCAAAATAAATTTATTAATAGCGCACTAGCTTTCTCTCTGTCCCCGTAGGGGGGCCGGGGTTACCTGATCGGGGACATCCGTCCCCTTGCAGGTGGGGTCAACCGCGACCCGCTAAATAACGGGTCGGTCAGTTGGGTGGCGTACCTCGAAAAGGAGCTCGCCTTGAAAAGCCATCGTAATCGCGTCGCACCCCTTTTGGGGGGTCAGTGGGCCTGGGCGATCAGCCCCTGCCGAGTGAGATCACCGGTTAACCCGGTGAAGGCTCAGCAAAGGGCGACCAGCGACAGAGGTGCGAGAGCTCAAATAAAGGACGACTACACGATACGGTGGCGTGGGTGAAAGTGGTACAAGATATAGAAATACGGACCGTGTGAACGGTCCGTGAGGTGGATGCGTATTTTACATCTGCGGAAATTTGAAAGCATGCCTACAATGTAGACATGCAATAAGGGGGAAGCTGAGTCGCCCGCATGCGCGTACGCTATTAACGAGTTAGTAGCGAGGCGATGTCGGGCGAGCTGCACAAAAGGAGAATCAAAATTGGGGGGTTGGAAGCGGTATTAGTAGCTCCTGTACCAGAAGAATTTGAAGAAGGCATTCCTGGAATGTGGACCAAAGAGAGTCCCCGCGACATGTCGCGGAGATGATTTCGAAAATTATCAAAATAAACATATTTTTATGCTCATTAAAGTAAAGTAAGTCGTAATAAATAAATGTCTTCATATTTCGGATAAAATCCATATTATTTAATGTTAGTAACATCTATGTACCTATATAGATATAGTATATCTATGGTATAGAGGCTCACCAGGAGACTGATATGTCACAGTACTCACCCGGGGTCGTTGGGCACGGTCTTGTCTATAAACTGCACCTCCACCTTGTAGAATATGTACTTGAAGTAGTCCTGGCACGTGGGCAGCTCCAACTCTTCGGCGCCGTCCGCCGCGCGCTCGAACACGATGATGTCGCCGTCCATCAGCTCGTCCAATACCTGGCCGCGTGCACACGACTCAACCCGAGCGGGCGCGCCGGACCCTTCCCCCCGAGGGGGGGAGGGTCCGGCACCGTGATAGCTCCGTTTCACTCACTCATCCTTCTCATTATCAGCTTAGAGTCCGTCCAGACGAAGCGTTTAACGCGCGAGTCGACTCGCACGTAGTTCTGGACGCTACAAAGGCGCCCAAATAGCTCAACACGCTGACAGCTCACGCGTCGTACGCGCGAGTGATAGACGTCACCTCTAAACTCGATAACTAAGTCCGGACAGGCTCTTAGCTTATTAGCAAGTTGCGATGCGTTAAATTTATATTTTTTACTATACACCACATTGCATTGTATCGTCTGTTATTAGACTAACAACACATTCATTTTATTAATAATTAATTATTTACTTGACTTATATATAACGCGTAAGTTCTAACACCGCATATGTCATATTACGCGACTTTTCAGGTGAGCTAAAGACTATTTTATTTTATGTCTAGCAACTATTCTGAAAAACACAAATTCTTATATCATTTCATATATGCGCGATGCGTCTTACGAATTTCTAATCGAGTGTTATGTACAAGGTATTTAACTTAAAATATTACTTTGGCGATATTAAAACTTAGCGTCCATTGTTAATAAAATGAATGTGTCAACGAAGCATAGGTGGGAAACAAACGTCGATCTAACGATGCGACGAGACGCAACGCAAATACTATACCACATCTAATTTTCTTCACTACAGTAGCCCACAACCGGCGAACCGAAGCCGCTATTGAGCCATTACTTCCCACTCGCTTTAAGAACGGCAACGCATTTAATAATTAAACGGATATTTATGGGCGTCGATCGTCCACCAAAAGCTGCGGCTACTATTTTGTTCCATATGCTATAATAATGCCAATTCAAATTCCATTCATTCCACATACATGAAACTCCATTTAAACAACAGACTGTACAAACTCTTAAGACACTATAAATTGTATGAATAATATACACACAGATATCATACCTATCGCGTCCAAATGTGTAAGCATAAAAAACAAAAGTTATGTATAATTTGCTCATAAACAGTATGTCAAACAAATCACTATTGTTGAATACATCTGCTCAAAATCAAATTTTTTTTTTTTTTAAATAGTATTTAAAAAATAGCTTTTTGAACGTCACAAATTTCATATGCCACCGGTTCAACCCTAGCCCTGTCCTGAGAAGAACCGGCGAAACAAACTATTCGGGCCATTATGTTTAATGCCCAATAATAATGTTTATCAAAAAATTTGTTCAGAAATTTATGAGATCATTTATTTAAATTTAATAGATTTATATTTATTGTTTTATTTAACAAGTATTTAAAATACATACTACACTATTGATAGCAATAATTATAATTATGATAATTATCATACATGATCCATTGTCATTCAGCTAGGTATGTAACCTTAAGGTTACATTTGTAGGTGCGTATTTATAACATTGACATAAAAATCAAATGTTTGCTTAGTGACATAGTTTGGCTAGTTCCAACCAGGGGCGCAGCTACCACCTTATTTGTCGTGTCAATTATATTCGGCCCCCGAAGTAGTGGCCCACCGAAATAATGCAAAAATTAACGAATACCCGCAGCATACTAAAATATTACTTCTCAAACTACATTATGATCCGAGGCCCCGTAGCGGTAAGCTACGCCACTGGTTCTGACCCATGTGTGGTTACCTGACAAAGAGGCGATGGCGCAAATTTTATTGACGGCATGTTGTCAGAACGCGATCAGAATATTAAAATTTTTCTGGTATGTTTCATGTTTGACGTTTAGAATCCTTTGCCAGTTACTGCAACTTGACGAATTTGCACAAGTCGGGCTTTTGGAGGTACGCGCAGTCGTCATACCTATATATAACGTCTAAAGCCTAGCCTTAACACTTTGTGTATACACCACATGAGAAGACTAAAATATCTAGACAAAATGTAAAAAAATCGTGATTTGTGGAGCCGAGTATGAACTCGGGACAAAAAATAACATGTTACGACTACTATTATTTCTTTATGGCAGAGCTCTGCCTGTGCCTTAACCCACTATCCATTTGAAATAACATGTCGAGACAGTCCCAGCGAATACCGCCCACCTGCCAACCCTATTTGTACATAAAATGCTATTGAGTGACAGCTGCAATCTTCAACATCCACTCCTTATCAGTCTCAATATCAACACGTGTGTATCGACAATATTGTCCAATCACATATTCAAATTAAAACTAATCATTGATACCTTTTCAAGTGGATCATTGTAGTTGTTGATTTTCTCAACGAAATCCGGCTTGATTTCCTCGTACAAGACGAGCGGTGTGTCGGGCGGGAAACCTAGAGGGTAGAAATCATTTTAAATCCCGTTAAAATAAAAATCTAAATATTTATTTGGAAAAAAAATAGTATATATTTTTTACTGTAAAAACTTATCATAAAATATGTTCTACAGTCCTTGGCTAATGAAGACAATGTCTATGGGCTTTAAACAATTTTCCTCGGAAACGAACATTGATGCAATGAAATTACAAATACCTGCACGCTTGTTCAATATCGGTATGAGGTCTGCTGGTTTGCTGGCTATCGGTAGGTAGTGATGACCGCAGTAGTGTATGCGCTTCTGCTTGGGGTCGTAGTATTTGAAGAAGAGAACCACATCATTCTCCTTGTCGAACGGTGGCAGAGCGCTGAAGCCAGAGTCTGGAGGCAGCATCTCTAGGAAGATATTCCACGGGTTGGTGTTCTCCGATATGTCCGCTATTGTCTTGGTCTGGTCATTCAAGATGTCAAGGCACGTCGGTCTGCATGTCTGTAAATTACAATATTTAAATCTTCAATATAGTGTGTAGATATGAATGTGAGCATAACTCGGGCGTGCGATATAACCTAAGGGGCGCTGCTAGCATAGACAGTAACGTACAATCCACGTTGGAAAGAGACTTACCTATAATATAACCGTTGGAAGTGGAACCTACGTAAACCCTACCTATAGTAATCTATGTGTCCTGAATATTTGAGCATGCTCAAGGACACCTGAATAAAATTTGCTACATACCTGGGCAGGATTAATTCGTACTGGGCGCAGCGGTTAGCAAAAGCGCAAGTGTACACGCAAGCGCAGTACAAGGCAGTGTGCACGCTTCTAGTACAATCGGTCCACATATATATGTAGGTATGTACGCACAAGTTTGTAGTAGTGCCTTGCAGCATGCATTGCAGCAACCGAATGGATGAGGCACGACGTACGGTAAGAGAGGTACCTCTGGCTTACAGGACTCCGGCATAGTGACAGTTGTCACATGTAAGTCGCCGGTGGCCCATGGTAAGGGAGGAGGAAGGAGGAGTCGTATTCTTATAACCTTTATGCAGATATCTACGTGTGTGTACGCACCATGTTGGAGCGCGCGCTGAAGGGCCAGGGGCGCAGCTGGCGCAGCGGGTAGCGGAAATGGTCGGCCAGCATGTCGAGCAGCTCGGCGACCGTGGCTTGCTTGCGCACGCGCAGCACGCGGCAGTGTGCGCGCTCCGGCTCGTACAGGTCGTTGCCCTGGTGGCCGTCAAACGCCTCCTCCAGCACCACGTTCACGTTCATGTACAGGTGCGCCTCGTTGCGCTCCTTGCGACGGATCTGAAAAGTAAATTCGGTCATAAATTTCCTTAGCTTCTATCTTCACCAGCCAGTGCTTGCATTTATACTTCAGTATATTCAGTGAACCCTAAGCCATAGTTCAGAGAAGAATAAAGCAAATAAAATAAAATTTAGAGGTAAGGTAGCTGCATAAGACTCGGTACAACATGTATACAACAGTCAGTATTTTATACTTTCAGGCTGTGCAGGACCATGCATCCATACTAGATAACAATTCCATCTACTTACGGTTTCTATTCTCTTCTCCTCTGCCAGACGCTCACTCAGCTCCGTGGGTATGTCTGCCTGAGTTACTTCTTGCAATACGGTCTTCAGTTGTGAATCCCTGTCAATATGTTATATACCGTCAATATGATTCAAACCCACACTGGGAGCTAGCAGTGTCCCGCCTATTTTGTATATTTTGCAATTTTTATGAATGGGCTATTTTCCTGTATTTAAATTAAAGCATTCAATAAGAATGTAATCTATAATTAATATTTTCTAAAGATATATAGTGAAATAATTTGTAAATACTCAATATTTTATATTAAAATATATTTTTAAAAATATTTATTTTTATTCATAAGTCTCCTGACACGAAACGACGTGAAATTGACGATGACGTAACACGTGCATGCTGATTCCGAAATCCACTGATGGTACCAGTTAATTACTTTAAAATGTAACTTTTTTCTGTATTCTGTAATATGCACAATAAAGTATATTTCATTCATTCATTCATAGTACTAGCCAGTTGAACCACTTGAACGCTAACAAAGCTAATACGTCCCTAGACGCCATTTTGCTTAAAGAAGCGTTTTCGCGGGATTTATAATTATAATTGATTTATAATTAATTATAATTTAAAGGAACAGCTAATGGTTCAAAGCATCTTCACATCGGCCAGCCATGTTCGTTTGTTTGGTTCGATTCGTTTTTTTCTTCACAGTCCACACATGCCCTGTGTATGTGTGGAATGTGAAGAAAAAAACGAACGATTCTGTGCTGAGTCCATTGAGTAGACTATGGCCGTTGGCTCATGTAATTACTTGACCCTAGTGTCCATAATCAGACAGACATCTATACATTACAGTCTGGAGTGACCTTACCTGATACAGACAGCTCTGTATACACTACTGTCCGGGCGCTTACCTGGTGCAGAAAGACATGTATACATTGTCATCTAGGCCCTCACCTGATACAGACAGACATGTACACACTATTGTCAGGGCCCTCACCTGATACAGACAAACATCTACACACTACTGTCTGGGCCCTCACTAGATACAGACAGTCATATAGACACTACTGTCTGAGCCCTCATATGATACAGACATACATGTTTACACTACTGTCTGGGCCCTCACATGATACAGACAGACATGTAAACTACTATCTAGGCCCTCACATGATACAGACAGACACGTGTACACTATTGCGGGCCCTCACCTGATACAGACAGACCTTACTCATACTTAAAACGCCGGCAACGCGCCTGCAAAGCCTCGATTTTTGCAGATGTCTATGGGCGGCGGTAGTCATCTACCAACTGCTCGTTTGCCCCTTATCCTATAAAAAAAAAAAAAAAAAAGACAGACCTGTACACACTACTGTCTGGACCCACAGACTGTCCTGTATACACTATTGTCCCTCACCTGATGTAGACCAGCATATACGCGTTGGTGCAGTGCCGCACGGTGAGCGCCATGTCCTCGTCGTGCCCGCCGTAGTTGTACTCGATCGCCTCCTGCTTGGTGCAGCGCGACACCACGTCGTCGTCGAACTTGCACCACTGCGCACACACACAACGTCTTATTATATACTAACTGTTACCCGCGGCTTCGCTCGCGTTGAAGCCTTTTAATAAATATCAATGAACATTAACATTCAAATAAAAAATAATTTTGTAAGAGGTAGTGCCACACTGCATGCTTGCATGCAGTCGAATTGGGCCGGCACGACCGGGGAGGTACCTCTCGCTTACGTAAGACCGGCGTAAAGTGACAGCTTGCTGTCCCGTTTCGTGCGGTGTGTAAGTAGCCGGAGGCCCATGGAGGTGGGGGGAGAAAGGAGGGCAGCGCATCTGTAGTCTTTATGCGGATGTCTGTGGGCGTCGGTAGTCATGAAAATAGCTCCGACTGCTCGTTTGCCCCCTTATACCAATAAAATAAAAAAAAATATAACAACCTATTTCACCCCCTTAGGGGTTGAATTTCTAAAAACGCCTACGTCATAACATCTACCTGAATGACAAATTTCAGCCCGATCCGTCCAGTGGTTTGGGCTGTACGTTGATAGATGACTATGTTACCATTGAGGTTTATATATAGATAGATACGATATAGTAATAATCTTAAAGAAATTCAAATACCTTTCCATCCCCTTTAGGGTTAATGAAGACAACATAATGTCCCCCATGGTTGTCCCCCGAGTGCACCAGCACGGCATGCAGCGTGTAGTCCGCCGGCGTCTCCGGCTTCTCCTGGAGGTACGCGTCCAGGTTTATGTGCTCGTAGAACTCGAACCTGACAGACACACACACATAAGAGCAGGGTCCACAAACCCCCTGTGGGTCCGTGGCGTAAGTGTCACGGGTCCGCGGCAGCTCAGTTAAGCCATAACATTGTTATGTACATACAGTGACTTTTAAATTTTAATATAATATATATTTCATAAGGTTTGTTTCTTTTCCTAAAATATTCTTTGACATAGGTCCGCGAAGCTTTTAAATTCTGCAAAGTGGTCCGTGACTGCAAAAAGTTTAAGAAACTCTGTTCTACATCTATCTCTCTGAGGCCTATGTTTGTAAAAGGTAATGGTATGTTGCATAATAGCGGAATTAGACCTGCGACAGCATACAGACGACTTCGTATTATGGGGAAAATGGTGTGCACGGGTTGCCCAGAACTGGACATCATGTGAGGACTGGTGTGAAAAAGAAGTGGCCTATATAAAGAGCAGAGTGTAGATTATGGCTGATAATTATTTTAGGTATAAGCAATTGGCTTTCAGTTTATCCCGCGATTTCCGCTAACACATGCCTTAGCAGTCACAGCATATGTAATAGAGATTGCATTAGAACTATTTCATCAGACACAAAACTTGAAAGACAAAAGAAGAAAAATGAAAGTTCAAATATCAAATGAACATGAAAGTGGAGGAACATGGAAGCCGTGGACTCTGCAATTGACATGAGAATATGAGCCCACTCGCTTGGTAAGATTGATAGAGTCGACTCAAAAATATAAAAAGTAAAAAGTATAAAGAGAAAATAAAATAAATAAATATAAATTAAATTTCAGGTATGCAAAAAACACTTACCTATCATTAAATTTCACAGAACTGTCGGTTATGGGATCATATTGAAACCTCATGAGATGCAAGTGTAGTATGGGAGGGAAGGTGGCAAATATAACACCCTTCTCCGCCTCTTGCAGACCATGCTCCCCTGCATCATACTTGTTCTCACCATCTAGCGTCTCTGTACTGATGTAATCTTTGAAAGACTCGTCAACTGCAAACAAACCAAATATTTGTGAAATCTTGGTCAATATTTATAATTTCGGCAAATCAAATCTTAGCCAGAGGCTAAGATTTGATTTGCCGAAATTTTATTGTACAAAAGTAAAAACAAGACAATTTTATTGTACAAAAGTATTAAGATAATCCAATGGGCTATTTTCCAGCATTGAAAATAAAAGCTTATTGTATGTAATCTTTAATTAATATTATTTTTCAAGGTGAAATAATTTGTAAATAATCAATATTTTATTTTAAAATCTATTTTTAAAAATGTTTATCTTTATTCATGAGTCACGTGACACGAAACGACGTGAAATTGACGATGACGTAATGATGCAAAAATCATAGAGGCTGCATTCCGAAATCAACTGGTACTACTAGTTAAAATGTAACTTTTTTTCTGTATTCTGTAATATGCACAATAAAGTATATTTCATTCCTTTCAATCATTCATTCATTCATAGTACTAGCTATTTGTCAAATTTCTAGCTCAACTTTGGGATTCGGATTTGTCAACTGACAACAACAATAAAATAGTTCTAATTAGTACTGGCAGTCATTTTCGTCCCAAGACGATATTTTGCATAAAGGAGCATTTTCGCAGGTTTATTAAATTATGAATCTTTAATTTGAAAATTTGTGGTACATACTCATCAGAATTAAAAACAAAAAATTGTATAAGTTCCTTGATCATTGATAAACATTCTGGAGTGGCTTTTGAAAATATGGAAAATAGTCCATTATAGTATCAATTTTATTAATGAGAACTTATTTATAATATTGAGTATCTCTCTAATTATAAAATTAAGTTGATGGAATGTATTGTCCATTGTTGATGGAAATTTTATATTTCATTTATAATGTTTTGTAGCACTGTGTTAAAAGGTGCGAAATTGTATGAGATCCAAATAATATAATGTAGTGACTGATAATATAAGTGGCTGAAAATTTAGGCACCACAGAGAAATGTTCTCTTTTATTCTCACTCTCTGCAGCAAAATTTTAAAAGAAAACTTTAAAAGAATGTTCCTTTTACAATTCTGTATAAAAAAACTTACTGTTTTTCTTTCCCTTAATGTTCAGTTGTATATCGTAGAAGGTTTCCACACGAGTGCTCGACACATTGACATTCTTGCATTTGATGTATGATGTCATTTTTCCCTCAAACAACCTGGGCACAGTGCCCTCTACACATGTGCCTTTCATCTTACTTTCTAGTTTGTCTAAAAGAACCTGAAAATTTCAACATATTTTCCTTTAATACCCTAGTATCACCAAAATTTGGTATAATTATATCCTAATAATTAAAATTTTTTCTTACTATTATATGAAAAATTAACTGCCAATAGTAGTAATAAAACGCCTTTTTTTTGTTGACCTGTTTTATCATAATAGTAGACCATTCGAATTTATTCATATTATTCATATTATGATTAGAGTATTCGATTTTTAGATCTAGACATATATCAATCTATACCTATATTAATATGATTGCTGTTATCATAAGTTCTGTTATTTTATTTTAACAACACACACATATTATCGTAAGGCAAAAATTAATTTTGATAAGCAAAATACCGTGACTATCTAAAATATTAAAATTAATGACATAATGAAGTCTATAAAAAACCGGACAATAGAAAATGTCCAGTGCATCTTCTAGTTAAGTTCAGATATCCACCTCTATTCAACCTAATATTGACTCAAACTTGCATAAACATACAAGACACATTGAATTATTCCATACAGTTGAAAGATCGTATTGTCACTTTTTGATAGAAATTCATTTAATCACTTCATGAATACGTAAGATTTTTTAACAATTTTACATTTATCATTAAACATAGAATTCTATCAATAAATAGTGTATTTTTTTATGTATTTTCATGGCTACCGACGCCCATAGACATCAGCAGAGGTTATACAAATGCGTTGCCCTCCTTCCTACTCCTCTCTCCCTGGGACACTGGCTACATACACACCGCGCAAAACACACACACAGCTGTCAATAGTTTACGCCGGTATAGTAAAGCGAAGAGTGCCCTGGTCGTGCCAGCCCATTTCGACTGCATGTATGCATGCAACTTTGCACTACCTCTCACAAAATTTCCATTGGGTCAATAATAAATTATTACACTTTCTATTTCCTTGATCGAAGAAGAATTCATCAATTACATACCCTCAAAAACTCTTGGACGTCATGTTGCATAAAAGAGTCTAGCGTTTCCCAGCCAAAACTCTTAGTTAGTTTCTTTGTTCCCACAGGCTTGTCAGAGAATTGCAATTCATAGAATACTCGTTGAAGTGCCAAGGCAACAGACCTAAAAGTGAAGTGTGGATATAAGACTAAATAAACAAACATATTTTAAAACGTATGGCACCTAAAATATGAGTCTTTCAATATTTATAGGACGCCATCTATTATTTTTTTTAATATCTGCTTTGCATGGAGACCTTGGAGTTTAAAAGGCGCCACTTTCACAAAAATATTCTGTAGGCTCTTATGTCATAGGAGGCCCAGGGCTGCAGTCCCCATAAGCCCCTACCTGGATCCGACGCTGCAGTCAAGGCGAGATCCTATCTTTCCTTTTATGACAGTATGTGGGAGAGGTAATTAGTCTAGTCCCAGTCGTACATTCACTTTGGCTGTAATACAGTAATTTTATTGCTTCCTAAAAATAGAATTTAGATAGAAGTTTATTTTTGGACTTTACTGTTGAAATGATGTATCCCGTTCGCCATGAAATTAGAATTATGAAATTTGGCAAGTAAGAACTTACAACTCAAGTATAGGATGTAATCCAAAAATTGGTAAATTATAATTATATCATTGACAAAACCATTACTAACTTACATATGCAGTTTTTATTTTGCAAAATGCGTGCAGGCACTAGCAAATATCAAATAATAGAGGTAAGTCGTAATGTTGTTGGTATGGTTTTTTACTTACTTGGCACTATCATCTGATTCCGTTGGCATTTTATACACGGCTTTTCGCAATTGATTTGTAAAGTATAAAGTCTGTAGCAGGGAGTTCATATAACATGTGGCTCCCTGGTTCTTTAAACCTGAAATTAACAAAAGGATCTTGAAATAATGTTCCAATAACAAAGTTGTTTTATCTAACAAAATTTTGTCCGTATACCTCTGATCACAACGTCACTATTACAAAGTAGCAAAGCTAGTGTCAGAAGTTTGGTACACTTCTTCTTAAGACAAAGAGCAAGGATTAATACTTTTGTAATAGAAGACATATACATGCTCTTTCATTTCTTTAATTATCTTTTTAATCTTATCTTCATGCTTATATTTCTAACATGCAAAAAGGTTGATCAAAAAGGTCTTAAAAAAAAATATGGTTCTCTTGGCTAATTTATTACTTTACCAGCTTGTACCCGCGGCTTCGTTCGCGTCCGTTATATTATTTTTTAAATATAAGTGTACTGTCCTTACATCCTCTAAGAATTTGTATGCGAGGTTTCATGATTATTGGTTTAGTAGTTTTGGCGTGAAAGCGTTACAAACAAATACATTCACATTTGTAATATTACTAGCTTCCGCCCGCGGCTTTGCCCGCGTGGATTTCGGATTATAAAAAATACCTATAGCTTTTAACTTATTATGTTACTAGCTTCCGCCCGCGACTGCGCCCGCGCGGGTGTCGGTCTTCGCGTGGATGGATTTTTTTTTTCTACGAATTTTTCCAGCATAAAAAGTATCCCATTTTATACCTGGGCATGTTTCATCGAAATCGAACCGTTAGTTTTCACGTGACATACAGACAGACAGACAAAAATTTTTTTAATCGCATATTTGGGTTTGGTATCGATCCAGTAACACCCCCTGCTATTTATTTTTTCAATATTTTCAATGTACAGAATTGACCCTTCCACAGATTTATTTTATAGTATAGATATAGATTCTGATATGAAAGCTATATTACTGTAAAGTTTCATGAAAATCTGTTCAGTAGTTTTTGTGTGAAAGAGTAACAAACATTCTTACAAACTTTCGCATTCATAATATTAGTAAGAATAAGAATTTATAATATTAAGTAGGATGCGAAAGGCACCGCGGGACACATCTAATTACATATACAAGATTTGTAATGTGATGTACTTACCAACATAACCTGTATGCTTCTTGGAGTCCCATGACACACCGTGCGGCGCTTCCGCAGTGACATGCACCTCCAGAGTAATTGAGTCGTCTTTTATGTAACCTTTTTCAGGATCTAACACATCGTTCCACGACATAAAGTGGGAGAAACCCCAATCATTCTCTTTACTAGAAACAAAAATTAACAAATCATTTAATTTTATTACTGAATAGGTATTGACTGAATAAGTATTGTTTCATCACGTGATGAAGCTCTGAACTGAGAAAAATGTAAAAAATGGGGGGAGGTGTTTGCCCAATGCCAACAATGGGACACATAGTATACGGTTTAATATAATAATAATAGGTATTGTTTATTATTGCACAACAATTTTAATATTCAATTCAACATTCATTGTAATCTTTTAAATTTGTTTCGGTCATGACGCCGCGAACGAGTCATGTGCATGCTACTTGCTAATTTAGATAAAATCAATTTCATATTGAAAGCAAAGTTTTATACCTCATATAAAAATATATTAAAAATTGGTGGTCAAGTTTAAATCGTATAATATCAGATATAATACTGAATTTAAATTGAATAATTCTTAATCTCAAGTTAAAAGTCTTTTTAACAGAATTTCAATCATGACTTAGTTGCCTGGCATATCAAAAGCAATGAATGGGTTTAGCCAGGTAAGCCTATCAAGCAAATATTATAAATAATAAAGATATTCAATCTAATAAAATTGATATTACAAAATTAAAAGAATTAAATGAAATGGCTATGCTGATGTTTAAGTATGCACATAAAGACAATCCAACTCCCCAATACTGTCTAAGATATTTATAAGATTAATTTTAACATACATTTTCAAAGGAACATCTATTGTTATATTCACAAACTTACCTATAAAACAAATGTTGAATCTTTCTAAAAAAGTGTTCTGCATCAGGTTTGTGAGAAATGAGTCTTAGTTCTGCCATGGCATAACATGACCAACTCGAAGACTCACTTTCTCCATTACACTGAAGAAAGAAACCAAGAGACTTTTGCTGCTGACGGTCAGGGGATGCCCCTTGCCGGGGCATCACCATTATTTTCCATGGCAAATTACGAACATAGCATGGCGGTGAGAGTACAGAGTCCTTTAGATTTCTAAAATTGAGAACTACAAATCGAAATGTCGCCTCTGATCTTGCTTCATCATCCTCCATTTCTGCATCCAAGCCAGCCAAAGCAAGCTGTGAACACAAATAATAACACTCTTAATCAATAAAATAAATAACTTTATATAACCTTCCAATAAACATGTGTGTTCAGGAAATTATTTTCCAGTACCATGTCTCCCAGATGACCCCATATGAACCTTATAAGGATTCATCAATACAGTAAATACTATTGAATCCTCCTCTAATGCAACCTATATGGATTCATGGTTATTCAGTATATAATAACAAAAGTTATGTTGACTGCTACTATATAAACTTTTAAGCATGTATCAGCATGTCTCATTAATAATAAGTGTTCTGATTAAATTTAAAATTGTATTATTCAAGAGAGTTTCGAAATGTACATGGGTGGAAAATGTAACAATAGAATACAAATACTACCCTTATAATTATTTTGTAAGATATTGCAGTTAATTTTTTTTAATTTATCGTTCACTTTATCATTATAAGTTGTTTCTCTTTAATTTTGTATTGTACAAATTCCTATTATGATTACTATAATTATAATTTGTTGCTACACATTATTTTTGTGTGGACACCAGTCCTTTTTTTAATTTACATTAAATTTATTTTAAGGGGAAATAGAATATGTTTTTAGTAATGTTAATATTTAAGTGTTTAATGTAAGGACATATTAATAAATAAATATAAATTACAGTAATCAAATTGTAAATTGGAGAAATACTTTGATGTTACATTAATTTTAGATTAGAATCACTATCAAAATGCTATTTTCTAGTTACCGGCATATCAGAAGAGGTTTCTTGATTTTTCATCACATTGTTCATGACCACACCTCCATTTGGACCTTTTGTGTAGTCTTCGACCCATATTTTGTCTGTAGCTGTGTCTACAGTCTCCACTGAAATAAAAATTTTGTTTAGTACATAATATCAAGTAGCCAGGTTTACATGACTATACTGTAGTTGTAGATTTCATCAATCAGGAAAGTGACAAGTTACCATGTACTACTATTGTTTTGAAATAGGTTTAATATTGTATTGTAAAACATTAAGAATTTTCATCATATATTGTTATCTCTTTTTTTTTTGTGCTTCCAAACATTTGTTTGCATCATACATTGCATATCAACAGCTTACTGTAAGAACGCATTAATGGACATTTACAGAACTTTGAAAAGTTAACAATTTAATAACACTGTAATATAGTTGATTTTTAAAGTTCTGTAAATGTCAGTTAATGAGTTCTTGCAGTAAGCCGACGATATTGAATGTATGATGCAAACAAATGTTTGGAAGCATAAAAATATCTAATTAGCTAAGTTCACTCTAACACATATGTTATTTTATGTATTTATAGCCTTTAGGCTATGTAGAGTATCATAATATGATATTATATTATGCAGTCATATTTGAGAATTGAATGCCAAACCATACATTTAAACTGTTTTTAAAATATAATTTCAATGTTTATTTTTAATCATCCTACCACCTACTTTCACTAAGTAGATGATGGTAGGATGATTATCACAGCTTGCTTTGGCTGCCTTAAACATTTTGAAAATATAATTGCAACAACAGCATTGTATCATAACTTATCACGGTCCTGTACCATGAAAAGTATTATTTTCAATGATTATGGAATAATTATGATAACAACTTAAACTACCTGATAATCTGCCCATTTAGTCACAATAATTTAGAAATTGTTTGACATTGAGAAGACACAATTGACAAATTTGTTGAAAATAAAGCAAAAAGTTTAAATTGACTGTCACATTTAAAAAAATAAATGTAAAAAGGTTAAGTAAGGTGTTAGGGTGAACAGTATGTGAAACAAAATATGATTTATCATGATATGTGAAATACATTTTTTATGTAGTCATCTACCAGCTATTTAGTGGTCCTTTGAACACTGTCTTCATGACTATAAAAACATTTGCTCAGTATTTTTGTTCATTTTTAGAAACTATACTTATATACAAATAAGATGTATTTATAAATGGCTCCCAATAAGTTACTATTATTATGAGAAAAGCTGTTCTCACAGAAAAGGGAATATGAAAAAAAGGGGCAAATATAATAGTAGTCTGAGCTGGAACTGGGATCTTATAGTTTCAAGATCACCTGTTTCCTGCTG
The DNA here is from genome assembly GCA_001625245.1 of Calycopis cecrops. Classification (NCBI taxonomy): domain Eukaryota; kingdom Metazoa; phylum Arthropoda; class Insecta; order Lepidoptera; family Lycaenidae; genus Calycopis; species Calycopis cecrops. The sequence goes on from LUGF01059966.1 coordinate 131,640, forward strand.
AGTTGTAATGACCTTGGGGAAGGTGGCAAAATTTATTCTAATAAAATTGTAGCAATTTTCCAAAACAGGCAGAAAACATCATTTTCTAAAAAAGAAACTTAGCAAGATTAATTAATATCACACAATTATTATCATCTTAAAACTCCTTCATACAATATTGTATGAAAATATATGATAGCCGTTTTCGATGTTCAGATACAATAATGTCTTATTTAAAAATATAAGATTGTCATATAAATAAAGACCAATTATGTAACCTAATGAAAACTTGTGCATATTTATGAGTAGTGTAACTGTTTTGTGCAAACATAAGACATGTGTATCAACAAAGAAGGAATGGAGATTTTATCAAAATTATAACTATCACATTACAACTAACATAAACTAATTTCTAGGTTAATTAGAAACAAAACTCAATGACATTTAGAAGATATCACAAAGAGACAGTCTGCATGTGATAAATAATTTAGTTCTTTCCTGACACTTATTACAAAAATAAGGAATCAATCACATTATGAGCTGTAAAAATATATGTCTAATATGATATTATGACAGTATTCTGTGGTAGGTAAAGTACCTCGCCATTTATGCTAGTCCAACTTTGCTAGCATGCAGTACTGGCACTACCTCAATTAGTGTTAGAATCAAAGACCTTGAAGATAATCTACTAGGCCATGCCTTGTTTACCACTAGCATATAACATATGTATTGTGTGAGTATTAAAAAAACAAATTTGTTATTAATGTAAAATTAATAATTATTATTGATTCATTTATTTAATTAGCTTATTTATGTGTGACTGTAGAAAAACAATAAAACTGTCAAAGGTTGGTCTAATAAACAAATTATAATATGACTGATAATTCATAGTTCCAAAACATATGTATAACTAAAACATTTTTGTTTCAACATTTTTCACTTTTTAAGTATTTGTGTGATGTTACAAAATAAAATATTCAGTTTGCAAAAATGATTATTATCATCTGTAAATTTTTGAACAAAGCATTCTAAAATTAGATTCTACACAACTTGCAATTTGATAACAAAGAAAAGATGGTTGGTGTTTATATTTGCAGCAGAAATTTTATGAAACAATGAAAACGTAAGCTAATTTACCTTACAAGTAAGGTCAATATTTGAAAAATCTATTGAGGTTATAAATATTAGAAATAATAGTGAAGTGTTGAAAAATACTTGTCATGTGTCAATGACACTGAATTTCGTAGCATCATCAAATTATTCAAGCTAGTTTTGTGTGCTACTACTTTCGTCTATTTTACGTGTAACTGACCTTCTTGCGTTTCCATCTCCTCGACTTGGTTCACATTAGGGTCATGATGCTGCCTGTCGGGTGCAGGCGTGTGATTCATGTTAGCCGGGCGCGCCACTGGAGACTGTTGGCCACAACTCTTCGATATTTCCTAAATAAATAAGTCACCGTATACATTTCTCGCACCATTTATATTTTCAATTTGACATTTGAACGTTTCACTTCACCTACCTTTACTACCGAGGGATTACTCCCTTTAGACTTTCTAAATATTCGCTGTACAAATTTCAAAGGACTCTTTACTTCAACACCACTATCATGTGCACTTTGGCTTTTATTTTTCTTCGACGACAAGATGTTAATTTTCAAAGAGTGTTTACTAGCGGCGCGGCCGATGTCTGCAAATTTCTACACAAGGGCCCGATAGCACTGTACGCTAATAGCTCATTCCTAATCTTATAATCATTGCTAGACTAACTTATAAACCGAGTTTTGTTGCGAAGTACAAAATTCACTGCCGTATCCGACTTAGAAAATTATTTTCGCGAAAATAAACAAAATGGTGGATATCTAATTTAATTTCTGGCTTCGGATGTGTGGCCCGGTTTGATCGACGAATGCACCATTTTATCATTCTCTCACATTCACTGTAGTGTTGTACCATAATTTCAATCATTCGATTTTTACGATTTTTGTAAAACTTGATAAAATTTAAATATTCTTTACAATTTATTTTTAATTCAAGATCCTTTTATATAATATTAAATTTGAAGTTGAACGTTACGTTTATTCGAAGATTATGTAATATGCTACGGTACCTCATCATTTCTCAATATTGGGTAGAGAAGCGACATATAGATAGAAAAGAGGGCACTGTAAGCGCAACAAATCGAGTTAGCTGAATTTTATAATTCATTTATTCTATCTATCTCAATTGTTCTTATTCTATCTATCTCAATGGTGTCCACCATATATAACGTATAAAACCACATAAATTCGTTGGACTTACTCTTATTCTTTACTAGCTTCCGCCCGCAGCTTCGCCTGCGTGTATTTCGGACTTCAAGAAATGGAGTTAATATACATATATACCTTCCCCTTGAATCACTCTATTTATTTTTTAAATTCACAAATCATCCCGGCAGATGGCGCTGGAGTCGGTATCTCCAATATATAATATTTTAGGGGAATGTAGTGAATTTACAATTCGGTCACATTACTTTACACGTTACCATGACAAAATATTTTCAATAATGACAAGACAACATCTGTCGGGCTGCTAGTAGCCGTATAATATTGTCGAAATCATAAGGTTTACAATATGTGTTTCGGTCTAAGAATGACCAATCAGGAAAACCTGTAAGCTTAGTAATAGATAGTGCCAGAATGCATGCTTGTATGCAGCAATTGGACTATCACTTACACGAGACCGGCGTAAAGTGACAGCTGTGCTGTGAAAATTTCACCAGAATTAGAAAAAGGTGGAACGTCGCTATCAAACAAGATGGAATAAGAAAATTATGGAAGACTATTTATCAAAAGCGAGACGATGCAATTCCTAGTTTTTAGCGAAAATCTCACAATCAGAGCTTTGGTGAAAAAAATGAAGATACCACAAAAGTGTTTAATATTTTAAATTTATTTTAATTTACTAAGATTATTATTATCCCGGTCATGATTTTCTGAGTGACCCATGTAACACACGTGAGATCTAAACACGCGTCCACCAGGGGTGACGACATACGCAAAGTGGCGAGAAACGGTGAAAACGTATAGCTGAACCCTGAGCTCAGTGGCGTGCCTAGGCAAGGCCTGTGTCCAGCAGTGAACGGAAAAAGGCCTATGATATGTTTTATACGTGTACCTTTGTACGCACTGAAAACGTATTAGTTTGTCGATAGAAATGTGGATTGTCATCGCACTTTTACATTTTTATTTGCACCTGATATTAAATAAATTATAACTCATTTATTTTTATCCTTTTGATATTCTATGGTTTTTACATTTGTTATTTATTTAGTTTCAGTTAATTAGTAATTATAGTTATGTTTCATAAAAGTGAATGTTACAAAATATTGTAATTATATTTAATCAAATTTATGAATTTCAATCTCATTGTTGTCTCATGACTGTTTCAAACAAAAGCTTTCCATCGCAAGTGACAATGTTGTTCAATTTATTTTTATTTTGTGTCTATTAGTCAAGTTAAAGCAATATTATAAGTGAAAAGCATTCGTAATGCTATTTCCATGTTGTTGACTTTGGTTTGTGGGCGATCTCCAAGTCCATTCTTCTGATCAAAATTATCATTTCGTGAGCAATAAAGTATTATACTATCTTGTGATTTTGTTGGTAGTGTTTATACCACAATTGGTCGTGTTTTTATATTGTACATTCTGATGAAAAGAAAACAAATGCGGCGAAAACATAACACTCATCAATACACAAATAGAGTCCGCACAATCACGCAAGTCCGTTAGTAGCGGCGCTGCTGTCGCGAAACTTAATGTTGCTACAAGCTGGATATCGAAACACCCTCTTAATATTTTATTGCAAAAAGCTTACCAAATACATTAAAACTTATGTATTATTTGCATATATTCTCTGTGGTATTCGCCTATGTATTCTATCCTTCATCATATTAGAGTTCATTTGTATGTACAAAAAGAAATCTAACTGTAAAATGTCGATATGACTGTAACTTGTTTGAAAAAAGTATTTTTGTATACTTTTAAACTTTTTTTAACAGTTTCAGATTAACTGTAGGTACTTATAGTATATATGGTTTAATTTAATGCCTCTTGCTTTTATCAACCTTGTATAGTTAAAGATATTAATGAGATGTTTCGATATTCAACTTCTTGCAACATTATGCTTCGAGACCACAGAGCTGCAGCTAAAAGACTTCAGAGGTGGCGCGGACTCTAGTTCTAATTTTGTCGGAAGATTCCAGTCTTGGCACGGACTCTTACTAAAATTGCAAATAAATTTATTTTAGTAAGTTTGTTGCATCTTACACTTAGAGAATATAATTAACGGAGACGCCATGTAAACGATCACAGTAGAACTTTTTCTGCCATTATTTGAGGGAGGGTAGGTAAACAAGAAATGCAGCATAAAGTGTGCTAATTATATAAATTAATATATACTAGCTGACCCGAGAGACGTTGTCTTGTTATCACTGGAAAATATGCTGTCATGGTAACGTGTGTTGTTATGTGGCCGAAATGTCAACCATTTTTTTGACGCAGAGGGATACATTTATGTATGATACCCTGGAGCCCGGGTGGTCCGGGAAGGAAGTGTTATATAGACTAAGCCCCTGCGGGTGCCTTGATGATTGGAAGGTCTCACATCAACAAGCAACTTTTTAGGAAGAGGTAGTGCCACACTGTATGCTTGCATGCAGCCGAATTGGGCCGGCACGACCGGGGAGGTACCTCTCACTTACACGAGACCGGCGTAAAGTGACAGCTGTGCTGTTGCGTTTCGTGCGGTGTGTAAGCAGCCGGTGGCCCATGGAGGGTGGAGGAGAAAGTAGGGCAGCGCATCGGTGTAGAGCCTGTCTTTTATGCGGATGTCTGTGGGCGTCGGTAGTCATGAAAGTGGCTCCGACTGCTCGTTTGGCCCCCGATACCATAAAAAAAAAAAATCCCTCCAGCGACAGGCTGGCCTTGGTGAAATGGCTAGACTTTTCCTCCTTGGGAACTGTCCGACTGTCTCTGAACAGTCCCTACTACAGCGTAGGAACCGTGCGATGTGGTCAGGCTCATATTAACCCCTAGCCCCAGTATTCCAATCGGCAAGTTGTATGTTCAATATATAGGAGAGGATAACTATTCTTTAGTTTACAGACGATTTAAAAATTGAAAATATTTATTTAACTGATAAACACACAGACATTATTAATTGATATATAGTGAGTTATCCACCTATTTATCAAAAAAATGAAAAATTGGCCTTTAGCTTTTTATTTTAAATTACTATTTTTTCAACTTTAAATTTTATTTGATTTGAACGACATGACAATTTCGACAGATTGAGCCACTGTCATTCCAATGAATTATATTATATATTGCTATGATAGTCTATGCTGACTTACCTGTTGGTGGCGTAGCAACGCACGCAGAGTACATCTAGTAATTTTATATAAAGATTATTCTGTAATAATTTTATCGTATTAAAATTATACATATTTAATTTTATATAAAAAACTAATTGTGAACAGCAACAGTTCGTCATTCATTCTTAACTTTCTCAATATCATTTAATGCATGTATCACATCACTAATTTATGTCTAAGTTAGAATGCTGTTGACACAATGTAATGGTGTTTACCTCCCCTACCTCTAATAATGGCAGAAAAAGTTGTACTGTGATCGTTTGTATATGTTTGTATGACATCTCCATTTAGTGGAGTTCCTGGGGGTTTTCACCTCGGACTAGAGTTACAGTGAATGAATTAATATGATCGATGTGGGATATTGTTTTTTAAACTATAAATTGCAATGTTTACCCAATATTTTTTTGTGCATTCCATTTTTTTTTTTTTTTTTGCAAACAAATTATTATAAAAAAATATAATTTTTGACCATATATTTTCACTTAAAACAGTTTTTTTTTTATTTATATGTTATATCTTACCCAAGTAGACATATTATATGAACACTAGCTGTGCCCTGCGGTTTCACCCGCGTTTAGTTTCTAAGAAATCCATACACATTTCAACACCCAATTTCACCTCCTTAGGGATTGAATTTCTAAAAATCCTTTCTTAGCGGACGCCTACGTCATATCCTCTACCTGCATTCCAAATTTCAGCCCGATCCGTCAAGTAGTTTGGGCTGTGCGTTGATAGCTGGCTATGTCACGTTTGAGTTTTATATATCTAATATTTAAAATTCTCGTGTCACAGTTTTCGTTGCCATACTCCTCCGAAACGGCTTGACCGATTCTCATGAAATTTTGTGAGCATATTGAGTAGGTCTGAAAATCGGCCAACATCTATTTTTCATTCCAATATTTCTACGGGATCGAAAGTTAGGCGGGTGAAACCGCGGGGCGCAGCTAGTATATTATATAGATTTTTCAAAGACACCTAAAGATACCTATATAAAAAAAATTTTGGGTAAACATTGCAATTTATAGCTTAAAAAACAATATCCCACATCGATCATATTGATTAATTCACTGTAACTCTAGTCCGAGGTTTTACGGTTTTATACGCTCCAGGCACTCCACTAATTGGATAATTGTGCTCTAAGCATTTAGGGGAACTTACTTTGTACTTTGTAGTAATCGATTAATCGATTAATTGATTTGCCACAAAAGTACTGTTACATAATACAGTTAAATAAGTTAAGTTTTTATTTTTATGTTAACACTGAGATATACGCCACTGCTAAATTTTGCAGCTCATCACGATTATTTATAATTTATTATATTCATATTAATTTAGGGAAGACAGATAATATTATTTCATTGCTAGAAGAAGAAAAAACATAATCTGTCAACTGTCAAGTGTTAAGTCAAAGTCTGCTGTCTGAATTCTGTGATTCCGGTCTGTAGAGTATATTTGTTCTGTGATTCCGGTTGTTGTGTTGTTTCTTGTGCTGTAAATAATAATTTTTAATCATATAGTTATCAAGTTTAAAAGTACTTTATTTTGATGCAATTAATATTTTCTTAACATCAATTATCAGATGTAAAAATAAATTGAATGTTATAATCTAATTGTAATTCATAACTTTGTAAACTTAGTCGGTGTTACAGTATGTGGAAATACGAAAGTGTTTTTAAAATTTAAAATGTTCCCAACTAACCACAAAACTATATTTGTGCTAGACCACACTCCCTATTTTGGTATATCATCAGATTTTCCTATAGATTTTGATGTTTCAAAGAGCCGAGGATCAGGTTATGTGCCTCTGCCACCAGTTTGCAAATCATTATGGACATGTAGTGTTGAGGCTGCAGTTGAATACTGCCGAATAGTTTGGGATCTGTTTCCTGAGGGAAAGTTGGTAAATATGCTAACATATATGTATTATAATAAATAAAATATTTTAAATGGCTAAAATGGTAATGATAATTAGAAAAATATTAGAATTTTATATTTTTTTCAGGTCAGATTTGTTGTAAGCGACTCTTCTGCTCACATTCTGAACACTTGGGCAACAACACAACAAAATCTAACACATGTAAGTTTAAAAAAATTAGGTACATTGCAGTAAAATATATACTAATTATAAGTCAAAATGATTGTTTGCTATCACCATTTGGTAAAAAGTAGTCACTTGTAGTATATGCACACAGTGTATGTGACATGCAGCCTAATTGAGCCGGCATGACTGGTGGTACCTCTTTCTTATACAATACCACCGTAAAATGACAGTGTACTGTCACATTTCTAACGTGAGTAGCCAGTAGCCCATGGAGAAATGAAGCCCGTCTATACTATAAAAAAAGAATGTCACAACAAAACATTCAGGCATATGCAGTCACATTAGAGGCATATGCAACAAAAAGGCCTTTCTTTTGTCAACATGATAGTTACATATATAGAATTAGGCAACATTCTAGGCTGCTATTTATGCAATTCCAAATGATTGGCGAAGGCCCACTTTACTTATAATGCCAAACTTGGTCAGTGACTGTCATGTACCGCTTGTTAACTCAATTCCCAGGGATTAGGAAAAGTAATTGCATTTATTGTCTATGACAGTTTATTTAACTACATAATTAATACAAAAACTAATTGATTTGTCATATCCTAAATTGCCAAATGTAACTTATGATGGAATTACTAATTACAGATTTTAAATGGGCTCTGCTTGGTTGGTCCTGTGAGGAGAGGAGCTGGTGGTGATGTGGTTGGATTGTGTGCTGCAATTGAGTCTTTAGCAGAACCCTCTCCAGCCCAATCTACATGGCCACCATCAGAAAGGCTGTTTGAAAATTGGTAAAATGAATTAGTTTTTTGTGCACACCTTAAGAAAAACTTTAAAGGGTATGGTATAAAAATGAGGAGTATAATTCTATGATACAGTAGCAAGTGTAGTGTAAAACCATTGTAACACATAACAGCATTTGTATCACTTAATTACGTGAGTTACTTACAATTATGTACATTTGAGTAAACTTCAGTCACGTGTGTGTTTAACAACAAACTACATCATAGTTAAATACTTTGCATACAGAGAATTGAAAACAACAGAAAAACGTAAAGTATACAGGGTTAGTTTTTGGTCACCGGCCAAATTTTCAGATTTAGTTCAGAATCGATCATACATTTGATTTATGAAATAAAACAAATAAGAAAAATAATATAAAAAATATTTTTATCCCGTACGAAAATAAATAACGTGTGGGTAACATAACCGATCATTGCCGCCGCGCGCAGCGGCGGCCGCACGCAGTGGATATGAAACACAATCAGCTGTTGAGGTCAACACACTCTTCGGTTGCTAACGCGCGTAGGTATATTTACGGACCGTTTCAAATCGATGTTTATGTAACAAAATATTACAAATAAGACGATAAAATTAAAACACATCATTGAAGTGATGTTTATTTCCTTATTTTTAAATATGGCTGGTGACCAAAAACTAACCCTGTATTAGTAATAGTAGACATTGGGGACAACAATATATTTTTTTTCTAAGCCAACATTTCACATGAATATGACCTTTAACTTGTTTTCTTAGTCATTTGTGACACTTGTGACTTAAATGACAATTATATGTTTTTATAATAATGTTTTTTTAAGTTTACACAAATATTACTCATTATGTACAACAAAACTACTATAACGGATTTTATCCCAGTTTATTGATACACAAGGTTAATAAAAGAGCATTAAATGAAACCACATATTTAGTGTATCATTTCCTGGCACACAACAAAAATCAGACCAATCGGAGCAATAGTTTAGCCACAGGAATTTTTAAAGTATTTTCTCACTATGTACATGCTGTAAGCCAGTTGATCATCGACTGGCCGGCCGGGGTCATTCTCCCCGTGCTCGCTGTAGCCGCCCGGTACAAAGCATGATTATATTTTTTCGCTATTTAACTTGTTTGAAAAAAGTATTTTCATATACTTGTCGTAAACTTTTTGTTTAGTTTTTGATGATTTTCACTTTTATCCTTGTATGTGTTATAAAATCTTTCAGTGGCCGAATAATCTGTATAACTAGTGCTAGAGATGATGTTTCAATAAGGAGTTTGGCTGAAATAGCCCTCAACACATTAGTGCAACAGAATAAAAAGGCTTCCGCACCTCAGCCACCGACTACAACAGATGCCTCCACCAGCAGTACGCAACAGTAAGTACATGTTATGCTTACCTTAACTTTATAACTAAACCATAGAAAGGGCCACTTCCAGCTGCATGCATGTAGCTGAATTGTGCCAGCACGATCCAGGAAGTACCTCTCGCTTACACGAGTCCTGCATAAATTGACAAATGACAGCTGTGGTGTCGCATTTCGTGCAGTGTGTTGCCATTGCCCATGAAGGTAAGAGAAGAAGGAAGGCAACGTATATGCATAAACTCTGTGGATGACTATGGGCGTCGGTAGTCATGAGAATGGCGCTGGCTGCCTTTTGCCCCCTTATACTATAAAAAATACGAATTGGTGTATCACCAAGGTCACCAGGATATATACCATATCCATAGGCTACGTCTGTCAACTCGGTCCTACTAAACTGTCCTACTGAATATACCGAACTCTTGAATATGCAGATGTCTGAAGGTGCACTACTGTCATCTGGTGATTGTCAACGTAACACCAGAGAAGGCTGAAACGAGAGTCAGCAACCAGCCAGTCACAGAGGTAACCTATTTATTTATATAATTTTTTTTTTAAGTAACTGGTAGCCCATGGAGGTTTCTTTTATTTTTTATTGTATGGGAGGGCAAAGGAGCAGCCGGAGCCATTTTCATGACTACCGACGCCCACAAACATCCACATAGAGGCTATACAGATGCGCTGCCCTCCTTTCTCCTCCTACCTCCATGGGCCACCGACTGACACACCGCACGAAACGCTCCCCGGTCGTGCAGGCCCAATTCGACTGCATGCAAGCATGCGGTGTGGCACTACCTCTTACCTACAAGGACAGGTGAGAGAAGGAAGACGGGTAACGTGTATAACTTCTATGCGGATGTCTATGGGCCTCGGTAATCATGAAAATGGCTCCGACTGCTCGTTTGACGCCTTATACTAAAGATAGGCTCTAAAAAACTAGTGCGTCAATATGTGGACAGTTCATAATGTTGGTAACATGTATCCGTAAAGTTTGCCGCATGCGCGATAGTGACCAATTTAGTTCTCTCGTCAGCAAGTAGAGGCGCTGACCACTCTCCGTTCTACGCCATATCTCTAAATCCTGTCATATGTTGCATAATATGCTATCAATTACACAACAACTACCGGTATTTAGTATGATTTGTCATCATTGAATTGAACCAATTGATAGAAAAAGTAATATGTAGTGCCAGAAGAAGTTAGTGGGTATTCGGTCTATCCGGGAGTCCCACACACATCCACTGGACCTCACCTCGGTCCGATGGGAGCGCGTAAATGCATTTCCCCGCGAGGAAAAAAAAAAAGTAATAGCACGACTGGGGAAGTACCTCTTGTTTATTTGTACCGGCGTAAAGTGAGAGCTGTCACTTTACGCAGGTATCGCGCCCCTATACTACAACTAAATGTACATTGTTTATAATGTAAAATGTACATTCATTTAAACTGAACAACGGTGTAAATTTTTCAGATGGGCAGTGGCCTAATGGGTGTAGAGGTGATCGTGTGCAGAGCGAGCGCGTTAGCCAATCTCCTGGGCCGCCTGGTTCTCCCGCACTACAGGTTGGCCATCACCACTGTGACTGGTATCCCTATGAAGGTGAGCACTTTCATATAAATCGGCCAAGTGCGAGTCTGATTCGCACACCCAGAATGCTGTACCAACAGTAGGTAATAGCATCGCTACTTATCCGGTGCATCTTCTTCCCATCTGCGGGAAAAGAGGGGGGTCTGTCCCCCTATCGCAATCCCCAAACCAGAAGACAGAAAAGTCTTCATTAGTCCGATGAACAGTCAAATGGTAGTGTTTCACCATACTATCGACTTGTAAGAGGTCCCTCCGAAAAAAAAAGAAAAAAAAAAAGCATCGCTACTTATTGACTTCGTTGACTAACTTGTATAGTTAGCGATTGCATACATTTTGTATTTATTTATTTCAATTTTACAATTCTTTGTACTAAAAGTAAAACAAAGGCGTACAATGTTATGTACATTGTACTGCTTGGACGAAGAAGATTTTATAGTAAGAAACAATAATTAGGTACAATCTATATATTATTATATATAAAACTCAAACGTGACAAAGCCATCTATCAACGCACAGCCCAAACCACTGGACGGATCAAGCTGAAATTTGACATCCAGGTAGATGTTACGACGTAAGCATCCGCTAAGAAAGGATTTTTAGAAATTCAACCCCTAAGGGGGTGAAACAGGGTGTTGAAGTTTATATGGATTTCTTAGAAAATGGACGCGGGTGAAACCGCGGGGCACAGCTAGTAATATATAAGTACCTCAGTGTTAACATTATTTTCAACTTAATAAATTGAGTCTTATGTGAACTGTGGAGACCGAATCTAGCGATCTATTTAGCATATTGAGTGCCGAGTGAGTCGGCGTGTATGAAACTAACTAAACAATAATAGTTTGTAATGGTTTTTTTAGTGATATAATTATATTTTACCAAAAAGGACGCGGTAGGGACGCGCGCTGCCGAGAGCGCACCGACTCACTCGGCACTCACTATGCTAAATAGATTGCTAGCTTCGGATCCCATAGTCGACATGTTCACAACTAATACAAATCAATTCTGTAAATCATGCTACATGTATTTTGAAAATATTTTTAATACGCACTAATATTATTGTACCTCACTATAGCTTGTAATGTAAAATTTTCTCCTCTGTACGTCTTGGTTTTTACTGTTAGTACAAAGAATTGTAAAATTGAATTAAATAAATAAATAAATAAATTCGTTCGTTGAAGGAGGCCTATGTCTTGACCAGCAGTGGACCAATAAATAATGATGATGATGAAAAGGTCTAGGACCAGTGTGCGTTATGAGTTATGACATACGAAGCCGAGACTTAGACGCTAAATGTTGACCTTTTTAAAAAAGCCCAGTTCCACGCGAGTGCGCAGACGCTACCCTTTCTTTCTAAACTGTATATTTTGCAGGAGGAACAAAACGCAAGCTCGAGCGCCAACTACGACGTGGAGATCATTCACTCGGCCGAGGCGCACGCGGGGCTCCGGGCCGCGCAGACAGCCGCCGAGGCCACTGAGTCCGTGAGTTATTTATTTATTTATTTGAAAAAAAAAACACAATAGGCTCAAAAGCCTAGGACAGTGATTCTCAACCACTGTGCCGCGGCACTTTTGTGTGCCGCCAAATTTCAAAAGTGTGCCGCCAAATGTAGCAAATATATATTAATGTTAATTTTATTAAATAATATCAGTTAAAAAGAAAAAAAAATATGAATATATATTTAAATCCACAAAGAAATAAATTATTTTATTATTTGCTTTGCAACGCGTTTTTTTATATTTTATCTTATTCTTTGTGTGCCACCAAATTTTGAAATCGTTAAATAGGTGCCGCAACTTGAGGTTGAGAATCACTGGCCTAGGATATAAATATACAAAAGAATGGTTCAAATAGTAACGTATATATAGACTTAAAGGTTAGATTTTACAGTACAGATAACAAATAAAAGTTACAAGTTTACTTATATTGATTGAGTGAGTTATGATATTTTTTTTAATAGCATACCCCTGTACTTCACATACATAGATCGTTTTTATTGTAATTAGGAACTTATATTTTTTCATACGTATAGTAAGTGCATGAAGTCATTGTCTTGGCAATCGAGCGGTCGGAGTCATAAACAAAACGATGATTGAGAAAAGAGGGGGAAAAGCGCGATAAAGGGAAGAAAACTGGAGGAGACCACGACAGGGAGGGTTCGCCAATGGAAGTAAGTATAGATGGGCAAACGAGCAGACGGAGCCGTTTTCTCTACCGACGCTTATAGACATCCGCATAGACGTTATCACATATATTGCCCTCCTTCCTCCTCTTTCTCCATGGGACACAGGATACTCGCTGCATGACAATCTACTCTGCATCATAATCTATCCATATATAGCACAGGTTCCCAAACTTTTTCGTCTAACGCCCACTTTGAAAATCAGTTACTTCGTATCGCCCCCTTATAAGTTATTAAGTTATTACACCTTGATATTCAAAGACAATTATGTCGTTTCTGGCCCCTTACCGCCCCCCTCTGAGCATCTAGTGCCCACAAGGGGGCGTTGTCGCCCACTTTGGGAAAGACTGATATATAGAGATCAGTCTCCACATGTCAATGTCACTCGCAATTCCGCTATAGGTGGTGTTGCGGTGGTGGACGCCGCGCGGCGCGGAAGGCGGCGCGGGCGGCTGCCACGGGCCGCTGTGGCGCGTG
>LUGF01059969.1:918-12416 GCA_001625245.1 Calycopis cecrops
GAAAAAATGTTCCTATGGGATGCCATGGGATGATTTTCCAGGATGACGAAATTTACGCGGGTGAAACCGTAATATTATAAATGCGAAAGTTTGTATATTTGTTTGTTTGTTACTCCTTCACGCAAAAACTGCTGAACCAATTTTCATGAAATTTGGCACACACATAGAGGGTGACTTGGATTAACACAAAGGTGTTTTTAGTTTTATCCTGAAAAAATGTACCTATGGGATGCAATTGGATGACTTTTTATTTTCCACGGGATCGAAATTTAAGCGGGTGAAACCGCGGGGCGCAGGCAGTAGATTATAATAGCAGATTTTTTAGGGTTCCGTACCTAAAAACGGAACTCTATTACTAAGCTTCTGTTGTCTGTCTGTCATCAGGCGGTATGAGAGCTAGAGAGCTGAAATTTCCACAAACTATGTATTCCCGCTGCCGCTGTAGCAACAAATATAAAAATTAAAACATTAATGAGGGTCCTCATACAACAGACGTGTTTTTCCGTATTTTTATTCTTTATTATTTGCGAATTTTAATATTAATATTGGTAACAGGTAGACATAGAGGCAGCATTTTCGCCGCCCTAGTGATCATTTTAGGAATCATGTGCTAGCAAAACACTAAGCAAAAGAAAATGACAATGACAAGTTGACATATGTCATATCATATGCACAAACGAAAATTTGCTAGCATTCGGTTCACATTTCAGCCACCAGTTAGCGTGGCAGTCTAGAAGCTTCATCCCTATGGTGGTTATGATTATACGGAGCCCGTCGTGCTCGAACCGACTCGCACTTGGTCGGTTTTTTAACTTTGTAACGACCCTACTGCCGTAAACATCTCTATAGTAACATATATATATAAATATAGTTCGTTTTATATGATAACTCGTTCGTTTAGTCAATCAGCCAATCACTATGGTCAGTCACCAGTCACCACTTGAATTTTGCGATACTATCGATAATGGTGTGATAAATTCATGTATTTATTCCAATCGTCACCTCGAACGTAGTATTTACAATGAACCGACAATGACATAGTATTTACAACTTCTAGACTAGTGTAACTGGACAGCTACAGGACGAGAAGTCTGGCCTTTTCGCCAAGGCGAGCTTGTCGATGGAGGGATCCTGCTTGTAGATCCGGAACCCTCCAATTATAGCGACTGAAAGGGGTCGGTATTGCACCCCAACTGTCGAGTCCGACACAGCTCAAGAGGCCCCCCGGGCTCCGAGGTATCAAACGTAAATATATTCCCCTGTGTCAGCAACAAAACAACACGCGTTAAGGTACAAGTTGGAAGCGGGCGACATGAGGTTGCAGCAGACGACGTGTTGCAGCAACTCTACTGGTTTCTATGTATTTCTATGAAATTACCTCTGTAGTTAGCGACACGAAGCTAGCGACGCGTCGTCGAGCTGCAGTCGGCAGTGTCGCCCGACCGCGGATCAGTAGTGTCGCAACGACACGTCCAATGAGTGTATTTTAGAGATGAGCAAAATGTATCACTGACAAGAAAAGAGTGATATATATTACTTCCTAATTCCCATTATGAATTTTATTTCATTGTCATAAAGCACAAAATAGCTATCAATTGGATTCCATCTGCTGTTGCCATCTGCGGTTGGGTTCCAATTCATGACCACATTTCAATTCATGACATGAAGCGACGACACGTCGCGTCGTCTGCTGCAACCTCATGTCGCCCGCTTCCAACTTGTACCTTTACACGTGTCTAAGCGACGCGCGCCACGTAAATACTAAATACTAACGGGCTAACAGCTGTACGATGTGAGGAAAAAATATCGTGTAATAAGTTTGGTCCAACTCTTGTTCCATTATTGCACAACTTATTTTTAAAGATTGGTTATATTATAACAATCTTCAAAATTTAAAGATTCCTTGCTTTTGTATGTATAGTTTATTAAAAATAATACAGATAATGAATAAACAGCATCTTTATATCGCTTTATCAAGTACGTAAGTACATTTAATAGTCCGGTCAATTTAGACATTTGAAATAACAAAAATTCCCGGAAAGCCAAATTTTGGTTTTTCAAAATTTGAGGTTTTTTGGGTTTTGCTTGAAAATGGTAAGTTTTATCAAAAAAAACTTTAAACCAAAGTTGTAGATCTTAAAATTATCTACAAAAATAGTATCAATGATTTTTTTCCTAACAGTTACCATTCCTGAGATATCGCGATTCTAAGAGTCATATAATAGTCATATAAAAGTCATATGTTTCACATAGCGGATGTGGGTCCTTGTAACACTACGGACAATAGAATAGCCCGATGTTTTTCAAGCCGTGCATAGAGGAAATTCAGTTAGGGACTGGCTACCATTTGAATAAATGTTTTTAGGATAGTATAATATCTATAAAAGAGACACAAATAAGTATTATTACTTGTATTAAGTGCCTAATCTAATACTTATATAAAATTCGCGTGTCACAGTTTTCGTTGCCATACTCCTCCGAAACGGCTTGACCGATTCTCATGAAATTTTGTGAGCATATTGAGTAGGTCTAAGAATCGGCCAACATCTATTTTTCATCCCAATATTCCCACGGGATCGAAAGTTACGCCGGTGAAACCGCGGGGCGCAGCAAGTATGTATATACGTGGCTTATATGTGCATATCATGTATAATATAAATCTTAGAATCGCGATATTTCAGGAATGGTAACTGTTAGGAAAAAATCATTGATACCATGTTTGTAGATAATTTTAAGATCTACAACTTTGGTTTAAAGTTTTTTTTGATAAAACTTACCGTTTTCAAGCAAAATCAAAAAAACCTCAAATTTTGACCTTTGACCTCGAATAACTTTTTAAGCACACATAGAATCGATGGGGACTTTTAAAACTTGATTTGTAATGGCAAACTATAGGTCTCCACCAAAATTTGGCTTTCCGGGAATTATTGTTATTTTAGCACTTTTTTATGTCTAAATTGACCGGACTATAAAAACCAAATAAAGTTGTTTGCATTGGAAATAAGACGAGACGCTGCCACAGAGTAAAGACATAATAAGAAATATTGTACTATGGTAAAGAGCTTGCCTTCTCATGGGACGCTGCGTCACAGTCAGTGATCGCGCGGTCTGTAGGTAATATTGCGAAATGTCAATTTATATTTTGATGGTTGTGGCCACGTCACGCCGAAGACGTGTACGTACAACGTTTTTTTTGCACGTAGACAGAGAATACCTGTCTACGCGTACGTACTACGTACTGGTGTCGTTGAAAAACGTTGTTAGGTACCTACCATGCGTCGCATGACTACTCAACATATGCCGAACCTAACCTATTTGGCGCAGCCTTCAGACAATTGCTATCTTACTCTATTTATTCTCTCTCTCTCTCTAAGCTCTCTCTAAGTCTTTTGTGTTGTAACCATAGGATCAGATCAGAAATAAATTCTTTCTTTATATTTCTATGGATGTGACCAAATAAAATATGTTTTTCTTTGATTATATACACGTCTAGATGGAGCATTTCAAATAAACATCGCAAAGAAAACGTCTCATTTTTCGCACAATGTGTGAGTGACAGTTATGTACAGATTGTTTTAAAGCCGTCAATGTGTGCGTGTAAAGGGATACCAACAGCATAAAAAATTACCCTTAGTTTTGTTACTAAATCAGGATGAACTGACAGCAAACAATAAAATAGGAATATACCTATGAATATATGGTCTATGTAGATTTTTTTAAAGAATGTACGCTAATTATTATTAAAAATAAATTATGATTTTTTTTATTTTTTTTTTATTCAACGAGAGAGAGAGTTTATTAGTATTATCAATGAGAAGATTTCCGAAGGTAGTTTTAGTTTTATAGATCGCTATATAAGTATTATAATTTTTTTACTTGATAATAAGACTCCAAAAATACTTTATGAATCAGTTTTATTTATTTACAGTTACATAATATAAAATATATATACTAACAATACTTATAATGACATCTTAAGTTTACGCGAATGTTGCACATTATAAACGGCCTCACGGATCATCCTTGGATGGAATCGGTGTTATTTAGCGAGGATTTGTGCTTTATCAAATCTTATATCTGACGACCAGGCTGGCGCAGTGGTGCAGGGCTCGGATAAGCGGAATATATTGCGCCAGGGGTCGCGGGTTCGAATCCCGCCTTGGTTATTGATGTTTATCTATGTATTATATGTATTTTTCAGTAATAAAAATCTTAAATATATAAAACTTCTTAAATTTATAAAATATATTTCCGTTGTCTAGTACCTGTTACATAAGTCCTTACGGTACTTAGTAGGTAGCAGGGGGTCGAATAACGTAGTGTGTAAACTCCACTGTTATATATGAAAGAAAAACTTCTCTTTAGTTTTGGAAAATTACCCTACTTTTCTAGTGACAACACCGTACCACTAGTAAATTGTGAAATTAATATTCGTATTTTCTTAACAATACTTATGTAAATTTAAAAACTAACCGGTGAAATAAGATCTTCTATTTGTTATCAGATTTTCCTGCATGGTTATGATACAGTTGAACAGAACAAACCGGCATATTTCTTTTTTTATTGAGAGCTCAGAATCGCCTTACGGTCTAGATGACACTGACTTAAGCGAAGAGCGTCTCTACCAGATATAGTAGAGACGTTTTACGGCGCTTTCAGGTGGTTGATGCGGTATCTAGACGTGTATATAATCAAAGATGTTTTTATTCTGACAAATATTAATGTGTTTGATAAACAGTTTTTTATGTCATCCCGTTTGTAAGTAGGTACATAATCTGTGCCAATTTTATTTATATTCGTTTATTAGTTTCGGTGCAAAGAAATACATACATGATCTAGCTTGTACAATATTATCTATATACATATTGCTTTACCCCGCAATTTCTTTATCCGTAATTTTTAAAAAAAAAAAAATTAAAGATATCTTTTATTAAAAAAATGAAGGAAGAACAGGAGTTCTTTCTAATAAGTACCTCTAATGTAATTAATAAATAATACCGGTAAGTATCTATATTTATAAAACTCAAACGTGACATAGCCATCTATCAAGGCACAGCCCAAACCACTGGACGGATCAAGCTGAAATTTGGCATCCAGGTAGAGGTTACGACGTAGGTATGCGCTAAGAAAGGATTTTTAGAAATTCAACCCCTAAGGGGGTGAAATAGGGTGTTGAAGTTTACATGGATTTCGCGGTTGAAACCGCGGGGCACAGCTAGTACTTATACAAAGTTTCATTATGATCGCTGGAGTAAACTTGGCGTGAAAGCGTAACAAATAAACTTACATTTATAATATTAGTAGGTATTAAGATAACAGATATCAGATGAACAGCACTTATTAAGTAATATACTTTCTGTGACAATACATTATGTAATATGTATTAAATATTTCCCGTTAAATCCAAATAGACCACCGTAAACTCGGATACCACACGAAACGCCACATAGCTGTCACTTCACGGCGGGGGTATGTATTAAAGGTACGTCAGGAGTGCCGGCTTGATACAGCCGCAATGTAACAAAAACACAAAAAATATAAATACAGTCTACTATATACCGAGCCTATACTAACTCTATGGCCTAGGCAGTCGGAAGCATTGGGCAATATGTAATATTGCGCAATATAAAGAATATTATCCCAGCCCATAGACATCCACATTGAGGTTATACAGATGCGTTGCATTATATTCTCTTCCTCCATGGGCCACCGGCTACTTACACACCGCACGAAACGCGATATATTGTCCCACTTAATAAATTGTCTCGAGATACTCATTAACATAATATAGTTTTCGTATATTTACGCGAATGTTGCCCATGATTAAGATTCTTTAAACGGATTCTATCGCGTTTGATATAAAATATATACATCAGAGCACTAATACATCAGGGGACTAACGAATTGATAGACTCGTTCATTGCGGAGATTCTGTCATATTCTGCAAGTGGATATTTTATATCAAACGCGATAGAATCCGTTTAAAGAATCTTAATCTCGAGACACTCAGCTAACTACTGAGTATTGAGAATATACTACTTTTAGTAACTCATCTTCAGAAGTAAATATTGCACAATGGAATTGAAACATTTGAGATATGAGTATATATTAAAAGCCGTGCTATGTAGCACTGCGCGTCATAACGACATGGAGAGCGCGGTGAATCAGTCAGCTATGTGAGTATTTTGTTGTTGTTTATTATTATTTAGGTAGTGACTTACATGCATGCATGCATGATTTGGGCTGAATCGACCGGTTAGCTTCTTTCGCTTACACGATGTAGACGTAAGTGACAGCAGTTGTCTCGTGTCATGCGGTGTGTAAGTAGCCGGTGGACCATGGAAGTGTGGAGGGGAGGTCAACGCATCTGTATAACCTCTATGCAGAAGATTATGGGCGTCGGCAGCCATGAAAATAGCGCTGATTGCTTATTTACCCCCTTATATTATAAAAAAAATGTTTCGTTATCAACGATCGTTGTTAAATTAAGAAGAAAAAGGTCGTATTTAAATGGGGAACTTATTAACTTGTGACTCAAATAAATTGTATATTATGTAATGCGTGTCAAAGTAAAATGAACTACCCACATTACATATGCATTCTATATGATATAGCAAACGCCCGCAACTTCCTTTACGTAAATCCGTTTTTTACCGCAGTCGGTTAAAAAGTAGCCTATAGCCTTCCTCGCTAAATCACCAACTAATACTGAAAGATTTTTTCAAATGGACCAATAGTTCCAAAGATTAGCGCGTTCAAACAAACAAAAAACAAACTCTTCAGCTTCATATTATTAAGTATAGAAGTATAGATTAAGTTTTGATTTAAAGAGTTTATTTTTTGTAATACTGGGGATTTTAATACAACAACAAATTGGACATCGTATATCTATTATCTAATTACCTAAACAACTCACAAAAATTTATCAAACATATCCATTAGTTTATTCACAAAATATATTTTTTATTTTTATAAATCTCTACATTTCGTAGTCGCTACAGTATCTTTATACTTTCAGCTATCTCCCATAGATTTACGATAACAACATGTTCATCGTGATCAATAGGTCTAAACCTTATGGTATATTTATTTGACTCTACGGTCTAAACACTAAATCGGGTCTTTATAGTGACAATTGACATTTTTGATGATTGAAGATGATTATCGTCATAATTAATTTGTTAGAATTTTTTTTAGATTTAGTCTCGCCAGGACTCGTTTCAGTTATAGTAGTTATAGTTATAATATAATCCCACACCGTATGGGACAAACGAACAGTCGGAGCCGAATGATGGCTTCCGATGCCCATGAACGTAAGCAAAAAGGTTGCACAGATGCGTTTCCCCTTCACCTCCTTCGTCATTAACATCAACATAGCCTCAAGCACCGAAATGTAACCACATAGTTGTCAATTTACGTCGGCCCAATTCAGCCCAATACAGCATGACACTAACTCCTAATCAAAACCTCCTCTTACTAAATCTACCTACGTCCTACTAAAAAATATGTGTAGCCGTCTTTCCTCCTCCCCTCGATTTGAGGGGAAGGAACCCTATGGGCCACCGGATAGTCACAATACCTCATGAAATGCGAGAGCATAGCTGTCACTTTCAAGCAATACTATACAGAATTATCTCCCCGGTCGTCCTGCCTAATTGAGCTAAAATAATGTGTGAAATTTACTCTTACAAATTATTTTTTTATTGTAAATATAGGGGGGCTAACGACCCCTTTTGATGGGCGTATAGTGGTACGCCTTTCTCATAAAGGTTATTCAATAAAGAAAGAAAACAACAAACTAGGAAATTATGTTACTTTTTATTTAATATATCATCACAATAATTTGCTTGATTTCCCTGTTGTAATATAAAAAGTATTACATAAAAAAGTATCCACAAATTTATTGCAGGAAACTCAACATGGTCGAACGAGAAAATATACTCCGTGGGGTGCTTGAAAAAATAGCTGCAGAGGAAAACTATGAAGATAATAAAATTATTATTCAACCAATAGAAGGTGACGGAAGTAATTATACCAGTACACTGTTTTTTGCCACAATAACTGCTATAGAAAAGGAAGAAATACACCTATTTGCAAAAGTAGCTGCTGTGGGAAAACAAATGCGTGATTTATCACCGGTACACATTTTTGAAGCGGAGACTTATTTCTATAAAAGTTTACTAAAAATCTTTAAGAAATTGGAAGACGAATACAATATTCCTGAACACGATAGATTAAAAACACCGAAATTCTACGGATCTAATGATGAATATTTAAAAGAAGCACTGGTATTGGAGAATATGGTTGCTAAGGGTTTTAAAGTGGCTGATAGGTTTAAGCCCATGACTTTTGAATATGCTATCCAAGGTGTGAAGCAATTAGCAAAATTCCATGCTTTATCACAAGCATTAGCCGTACACAATACCCATGATTACGAAATAACTAAAAAGAATGTAGAATTCCAACTTGGCAATGGTCTTGGAGACTTCGTAAATTGTATGATTGGTTCTGTGGTTGAAGCAACTGAGGAAGATAAGAAACAATTGGTATCAAAATTTATAAAAGATGTACTGGACAGAACAGATTTAAGTACATTTATAAAGAAAACAAAGAATCCAATGCTAATTCATTGTGATTATCGTGGAAGCAACTTGATGACTAAACTATGTGACGTAAGTTATATAATTATTATTAATTTAAGACTGCGACCAACTCCACCCAACTAACTTTTTTCGATAAATTCACTTTATAACTCACGGCGGCATGGAGATTGGAGACGGTATATGGGTTTGGGGTGAGAGGTTGTGTTTGTGCAAACCAATCTAATCAACTCATATGAAGGATTTTTACGTTAAATATCTCTCGTCACATAAATAATTTAACTCGGAGTTTTTTAAATTATATTATCCTTTTTCATTTACTTTTAATCGTCGTGGATTTCAAAATGTTCAATTTAGATTTCTGTTCTTTACAACTTAACGGAGTTACTAACATGTTTTTTTTAAGAAATTACCTTTTATTACACCTTGGTTTCAATGGCATTAAATTAAAATGAGAAAACCTTATTTCATAAAAACATATTGTACCTTAATTTTTCTTCACTGTTAAAATCAAAATAACAAGAAAAAATGTGAATTTCTCGTAAAATTCGGAGATATTGGTTGTCGTCAAATTATATAAATATGAATGAATATTTATATTTTAATCACAAACTAAATTTTATATATTTACAGAATAATTTAGAAATGGCGATCCTCGACTTTCAGACCATCAACTTTGGAAGCCCCGTCTATGACCTACTATATTTTATTTTGAACGGATCGGATAAGAACTTTTTTGAAAACTATTTCCAAATAACGCTAGATGCTTATTACTCAGAACTATGTGCAGCCTTGAAAAGATTTAATATTGAACCATCAACGTTATATAGCAAAGAACAGTTTGAATCCGAAGTCCAACAGGTATTTATAATTAATATTAATTTATTTTACTATTTTCAAATAATTTATTATATTGATATAGAGAATTTAAGCTTCATTATGTGCTTCCATAAGGAAGAAGAAACTAAAAAAGGTTTAACACATCCGACCGAACAGGAGAATCTTCCCCTATTGTGTATTGTTGCTACTCTACTGCAAATATTGTATTTGAATGATTTTTCATATCCGCAAGCGATAGTAGTAAGCATTGTGTCAAGTAGACAAAAAAATATACTACATCTTACGCAGGCTCTGTACCACGAACCGTGAACGGGATACGGCGCGAAGCGGGAAACCATCCACACTCGGTTCACGGCTTTCGCGGCCTTTCACGGCGCGAATGTAGAGCCGGTATTACAAGCTAGGCTTATGTTCAGCCAATGTGAGCTGTGATCACAATAATCATCATAACTCTGTTGTCCAACCGTACAACTTTACTACGTTTACATTAAGGCTCTACCAAAATCCCTACATAGTAATCTATGTGGGGAAAAAGTTGTACGGTTGAAATATTGATGATAATGTGCCTCCCTACAATGATGTTGATGAATGTGTTCAAATTTGAAAGTTATACGATATTGATATTAAATTAGTAAGAGGTAGTGTCATGCTGCGTTGCAGCCCAAGTGGGCCGGCACGATGGAGAGGTACCTCCCGCTCACACGATACCAGTGAAAGCCACAGCTATGTTGTCGCGTGCAGAGTGTGATTCTCCGGCTCACCGGAAAATCACACACCGCACGGATGACCCCCTTGATGTGGGAAGAAAAAAAGAGGACAGGGCGTCTGTATGACCTCTATGGGGATATGTATGGGCGTCGGAATATACGCCTATACTACAAAAAAAAATATACGCCTAATAATAACAATTATTTTGTTCCAGTTCCTGCCTGTAAGTCTGGTACTTTCATTCTGTACACTTCTGGTGGTCACCGTGGAACCTGATAAAGCACCAAAGCCAAGTGAGGAACTTTCAGTAGAGGACTTTGCTATAGTTCCTAATGAAAACTACAAGGCAAGGTTAAATGGTATGCTAGACTATTTTATCGATAAGGGAGTGTTGGCGGAGTAGTTTGAAGACTGAATATGTAATATAAATAATATAAAAGAAGCATTAATAAATATAAGTACCTACAATTAAAAGAATTTTACTTTTTTGTTTCATTAAAATTTCCTTTGTCTCAGTTTTACAATTTTATTTATTGTGAATCGGTTTGTTTACCTACTGTAGCAGAGCTTTAAAAAGTCTTCTTAAAATATGTAATGTTACTAAGTTTGTGAAAATTAAATTGAAATTAAATCCTAAACTATCTTATCAAATAATGATTATCACCAACAACATTTTAATAAAATATATACTTACTTGCATAGATAAGTGTGGTTTTTATAAAATGCTGATGCTATAATTAAACAGCGGGAAGTATACTGTTTAAAAATTATCTGTAGGGAGTCTTACCTTCACCGTGGGGTACCCTGCCAGAACGTTCAAGAATCAGACAACCCCAACGCGAGGAGCGGATCAGCTAGTAAAAAAAATATTATTTACATGAAGCTCGAGAATACACGCAACAAGAAGATGTCCTGAAAGTCGGAGAGTCGAAGTACAAGCGAACATAAAACATAAAGCTTGAGTATTTACGCTGAAAATGAAGAATGAAAGCGGAAAATTTTCCGCAATTTATTGATAGAAGTGGAATAGATGATAGATCATGGAGAATCTGAAAATCCTGATATGGGAGAATTGGTAGGCTGCAGAAAATAAATCAAAAGAAAAATGAAAATGAAAATGAAACAGTTTTTATTCAAAATAGAATTACCTACAGGAATTACCGGTTCAACCCTAGCCCTGTCCTGAGAAGAACCGGCGAAACCAACTAAAAAAATATAAAAATACAAATTCATATTATACAGGGTTAAATGTAATTAACGCAAGACTTCTTGCAGGCAGCATGTCTACATCAATACCAACAACATTTGTTCTACGACTTTTGAAAATTAATAGATTTTAAAATTTTAATA
>LUGF01059971.1:1087-20746 GCA_001625245.1 Calycopis cecrops
TTATTTAAAAATGCTCTGCAACCCTGCACTGGTACTTACATAAAAAGTTGTGATGTCAAACCAACCGATTGAAGAAGAGGCGGTATGGTCCCATGATCCTAGCCTGTCCGTAAGGACGAATCTTATAAAGAAAAGATGTCAAACCAAACAAAGAAATGTGATTGAAATTATTATTAGTCAGTTGAGTATCCAATATAAAATATTTGTAATTCAAAGCCTTCTCAAGCACTATGCTTACCACTAAAAATGTTTTAAAAATATTTGTTTCGTATCTGTATTAATCACATGTTAAGTCGCCTAAGGATTCTATCAACAATTTCTAAGCCCGTGTTCTTTATTGACACATGGCAAAAAATATTCCGTTTTTGAAGGCGACAAAGACACATTTGTACAATGAAACGTTAAACAACGTGAAACATCAGCCATACAATTAAGATCACCCGCCATCCAGCGACAGATTGCTCTCGAGGTGACTAGCTGTTTAAAATGTAAACCCTTAGACTTACCGAGGGAGGCTTTCCCTGCCCAAATATCACAACAACAATACGTGAAATGTTCACATGTCCATAAATCATACGTGTTGTATTGGAAACGTGAAAATATCTAATATTGAATTGAAAAACATAAAACAATCCTTCAAGCCATGCGTGCTTCAGCAGCGAACATGGAAATTTACCCACACAAGTACATGTAGATACATATATTGTATGTGTATATGCTCCAAAAGAATACCCTCTTTCTCGCAGTTGGGCAATAGGCGCCTACGTTGAATTGGGCCAGCACGACCGGGGAGGTACCTCTCGGTTACACGACACCGGTGTAAAGTGACAGCTGTGTGTGTAGCGTTTTGTGCGGTGTGTAAGAGCATGTGGATTGTGGCCTATGGAGGAAGGAGGGCACCGCATCTGTATAGTCTTTATGCGGATCTCTATGGGCGTTGGTAGTCATGAAAATGGCTTAGATTTCTCGTTTGCCCCTTATACTATATAAATAATCAATCAAAAAATACGAACTATCGCATTTATGATAGGATATATTAGGCGATTAAATCACTATAGTGTAGTAGATTAATGTTAATATAAATGGAGTTTGCTCGTTTTAAAACTATTCTCTCCGATCTCATTAGCAAACACTTACCGTTGCTTAGATATTCACTTAAGTCTAGTCCTCTTAAAAAAGATTAAAAAGTAGAAGCGCTTGTGTTTTGCAGCGTCAGCTGTCGCCTAGTAATACTAGGTGTAGTCCCGGTGCACCTAGTGCACCTAGCACTATTACAGTACCTACATACATATATGTAACTAATTGCTATCTGTACACGGCAAATGTGTGTGTAAATTCTCGAAAGTTTTTAACGTATGAACATCGTTAGATTCGTCTTCGTAACGCGAGTGACAGGGTACACGTGCGGTCACTTTGAACAGAACTTACGATACGATTGAACATAAAAATACGGAACGTAGAAATATAAGGAAAAAATAAATTAGTATTTAGGTACACTAAATTGATAATAACTACACAATAAAGAACAAAGTACTCTGTACTTCGTAGCCTTAGACTGTATACTCTGCCAGTCTGCTCTGTCTTACAAACTATTGCGCGATTTTTCTAGGACATATTCGGTCATCATATTAGGCTTTTTTGTTATTGGTTGTATTGAGGCACTACCTTAGGACTTGGGTGGGATCCGATGGGTGTGCCATGCGGGTGCCATCTACCGCCAATACTGAGGTGCCCCCGATCTGTTAGCAACAGGGCCCCTCGGCCTCAGTGGGCCTCTTTCAAAATGGGCCAACTCCGACAAACGTATAAGCAGAGTGCTTCTGGAGGTGTATTTTTATATTTATTATTCGAGATTTTCTATGAACTGGTTGAAATACAGAGCAATATTCGACATGTCGAAAAAATTAAGCCGATTGGGAGCTTTCGAAATGGCTTTCAAAGCGATTTGAGTTGAAACAAAACAATGTACAGTGGGATTGTTCCTTTTACAATTTATGTAGATGTACAAAAAACGTGAAGGCGGACTTATATCGAGACTCTTTTAGAAGTACCATGCAGCATTGCAGGTGGGTTGGACCACAACTCGGGGGTACCGTTACCATCGTGAAGTGACCGCGCGTTTTGTGAGTAGGTATGACTTTCCGGTGAGCCAATGGAGGAGGGGAAAGGAGGGCAATTTCTGTCTATGAACGTTGGTAGTCGAGTCTCTGCATCTTCTTTGCCCCCTTATAGAAACAGCAATTTAAATTATAATTTCCAAACCTTAAGTTTGTAATGATAATGTTTTGTGGTACATCTCTAGCTCGGATGCTGCTATAAATTGTCGAGTAAAAAACGTTTGTTGGCAAAAGCCACGGCTCTATATCAACGAGGAACACTCAAGCACTAGTGTTTGTGTCCAATGTATATACATTTGAGAGAGGAGACTGTGGAACATGAAATGGGAATAGATATTGTTTATGTATACACGTGTGCGGAAATGGTGAATAGAATTTTTTTAGAGGTAGTCGAATGGGTAATATCATACTGACTTGTCGATATATTTTTAAATCGTACGAATCCAATCCTATACTACTAATGCTTTAAATACGAAAATTTATGGCCATGGATGTAATTTTTTCACACAAACCTACTAAACAAATTTAATTTAAATTTGACACAGATTCGAATCTGGAAGAGCATAAAATGCTTTTTATCCCCCTGATAGATTTTACGTCCACGTAACCGCTGAGTTTAAGTATAATTATAGGTACTAATAAGTAAACAATAACTGGTATAAATTACTAAACGGATTTAGATGTAATTTAACATATATGGGATAGCATAATCATTACTTTTCATTCCGAAATATGAGGTTTGAAATCTAATTCGAGCAAAACCGCTTAACTATAACATCAAGTTTGAACCAAAGCTCAAATTGTGTGTCGCATTTAGACTTAGTTCCGGACGCAATTCCGTTGTCCAAACCGAATCAGTATTCAAATAGAGTGCATTTGTGCAGTTGTTAATTGTTTGCGGGTTTGGCGTGCGCAGGCCGGTGTGATTGTGCTCCCTCATCCCTGAATGGTAATTCCGATGGGGCCCGTTTATGTGCCCGCGTCGATTGAGTGGTATTTGCTGTGCTCTAGATGATCACGTTTTGGAATATAGGTCGAGTTTGTCGAAAAATGGTCATAAAAAAATTTGTGAGAAGTGTTGTTGCTATTGTAGTCGAATCGGTGGAGGAGGTATCTGCCATTTATATGATACCTTAAAGTGAAAATCGCTACACAAACACACATTGATACATATGTAATGTACATTGTAATTACGCTCGAAAAAGAATACCCTCGTTCACACATTCGCCTATGTCACACGTAAAATTCGAGCGAAATGCGTGGAGTATTTTTTTGACCGACAGTATTTTCTATGTTCTAATTTCGTTCTGAATTTGAGAAAAGAATATTATCTAATATTTCGGGACGGCATCGGCACGTGAGAGGCATCTCTCGGCCTTTACTATCTAGTGTCGCCTTAGAGTTAGTTATCAAGCTTACAGTAACTAAAATACTAACGAAAAATACCATTTTGCGATGATATCATTGCGACAAAATAAGGAGTTGGTGTCACGTTAATTATTTATGTTACTAATAAATAATAGTTTAAAAAACTAAAAAAAACACGCTTCATCAATCCTGCAATCAATCCTGGCGATCCTAATAAGGATAATGGGAAACTGTTATGAAATTATTGCATTGTCATAGATCCTTGATACGTACGCAAAGTTTTAAATTAATCAGACTTCTGGAAACCGGTGAAAATTAAGCTCAAAGATTCCGTTACATACATACATACATACATACATACAACCCGAGCTAATAAAAACGTGTTAAAAATGAGCAGTCATAGATTTTTGATGACAGGTTAACGAGTATCGTGCACCACACATAATTTCTACAAATAAGTTCTACTTGGTTTGGATTTCGAGAAAGTTATCATTGGGTTTTTTTCTCCTGAGTTCTGAGGTAAGTATACCTCAGAACTCTTTACCCGGAGAAACTATTATGATGAATATTTTTCGTGTGAAAGGGTGTGCATACATTAAAATTGCTGCCATTGTCACCGAGTGATGATCTGATGATGGGATTCTAGGGAAACCTAGGGAAGCCACAAATTCTATGTACACAAGATATGTTTGTATATATGATATTCTCTTTTTATCCGTTGGTTTTGTTACACAATATAATTTTCCTCTGTAGCGGCTGGTAGCCACGTCGCGGTAACATATGCGCCCTTTGTGCGATGTTTATGGAATTTATATTAAACGGTACACAAACGACGACGATATTAAACGGTACACAATTGGTTTAATTAGCAAACCGATTAGGGGATGTTATTAATTAATAACGTGGCCTTTAGTATCATCATCAATAGTCAAAATCACCATCAAATATGTTTAGAGATTAAGTAATAATATATACATAGCTAGCAGACCCGTGCCTTATTGGAAGTAAAAAATAAATTTAGTTTATGTAAATTACTGTTGAAGTCGGTCAGATTATTACTTCCGAAGGTTATCCTATAAACAAAAAAAAACAAAAACTTTATCTCTATATATTACGATAGGTACATATAATAAAATCATTATAGATATAGTCACATAGGCTACCGAAAGCTCGTTTGTACCGGGCAGGGGCTCAGCTGGTCTAAATTAATCCCCGCTTTATGCGATGGCTCCGGAATCCAATCTGTTAAGTAAATTTATTGTGAGAGCCGCAAGGCGCAATCTTTTAAACGAATGCCTTTTATCGAAATTCACGAAGAAATGTTCAACTGTGATAGGGCTGTGCACAAACAAATTGGTGGTAGTTATAATTGTTGACGTTCAAAAAGTGATTTGTACAATTTAATTTTGAATAAAAACTTTTCATTTTCATTTCAATTAAAATGGTTTTAAATTCTGATACAATTGCAAATCTCAATATTTCTTTATATCCGCTCAAGATAACATCGCCGTGTTGGCTATGTTGTTGCGTTTTGTGCGGATTTGAAGTACCTATCTAAATATCGTCATAGAAATAACTAATTAGTCACTGAAGAGAATGAGGTGAAGAAACGAAACTGCGAAAAAAAAGAAAAGAAACATTTGGTTGTGCGCTTGTGTGGTTGTTAATGGTTGTTACCAAGAGACTGATTGCTCGTTTGTGCTCTGAATTAGAGCACTAACGAGTATATATAAATGAGTATGATGCATTCCACAAAAGAAAGTGTGTCCCACACGCGAAAGCCGCTTTTTCATAGGTAATACGAGAGACGTTGCGCGGTAAAACGTTACCCTCAGCGTTAATGTTTCACACAATTTTACTACTAATTCTTATTTCATCGTCACCCAGCGAGACTATCCGATGAAGCTATATTGGGCTTCTTTTTCTTCTTCTCTTCTTTCTTTCTTTCTGTTCTTCTCTTCCACAGCAAAACTTCAGGTCCCGAAAAAAAAACAGTATCGTAGACGGGTGGCAGCCCTATTCCCGCAAGTAAAACTTTACGTTGGTGTGCAAAAGGTTTTAATAAAGTGAAGTATGCTTGCATGTCCTCGGTACTAATTGCGTTACGTTTGCCTCGAGTCGATCCAACTCCAACAATTTGTTGTTACTGCCACTTCTAAAGGAATAGTAGATGTTCAATTGTGTTCTGAAATATGATGATAGGCTTTTTGTAGTATAAGGGGGTAAACGAGCAGCCTTCCTACGAACGCGAACGCCCATATACATCCGCATAGAGGTTAAACAGATGCGTTGCCCCTTAGTCCTCCGCCTTCCATAGGCCATCAGCTGGACACGAAACACGACGGTATACCCGTCACTTTATGTACGTACTTTTGTAAGGGTGCTTACATAGAGAAGCAGGTTACCGGCGCCGAAAAAACCAGCGCCGTGTCGGCGCCGCTAGTTTGACAATGTTATCTTGTGGGCTCACTTACAAAGAAACAGGTTTTTACCTGTACGTACCGACTGCCGGCGTCGACTCGTACCGGCTCAAGCATTTGCCGGTATGTAGGGTGTCCATTGCATTTTGAAAATGCAGGACAATATATCTCGTGTCATGCGGCTTCTCTATGTAACGCCCTAAGCGAGAGGTACCTCCCCGGTAGTGCCGGCCCGGAGAGCGCTACAGGTAAAGGTCAAAAGTGGCTTGCATCCAGAGGCTCATCAGGTCATCAGGCCACTGGATGCGATCCACGCTACACTTGTCTTTACAAAAATTCTAAAACAATGCCTTAAACCCGCACGGAGGGTAGTGAATATTGTAAGTTTTACAAAGAACAGCTGTAAAACCTCGTCTCCCGGTTCCTGTCCTTTACGAGGGAGCGGACGGCAAAGTTTTAAGCTTGTGAGCGTATCTTGCATAATTTCGTGTGTACTAAGTCAACTTACGGGAGTTGGTCTTGTGTTCTTTTGTTTAGGCGCTTGTTTCTGGTTTATTGCGGTTCGTACTCTCAAACGGTTTATGAAGTTTTAATAACTCCAAGTTTTATAGTCTTTTGTTGTAGCGGCAGGCTGCCTAGAGGTCTAGTGTTTACACAACTTTAAAATCTATATATTAATACGTGAAGCAAAAATTGCGCGGACGGAGGAGTATGAAATTTGGCCAACTTATTGTTTATGTACCTAGGAGAAGTGCAGAACTCTAATATTTTTTAATGATAATGTTTATAAAGTGCTTTAATTTAATAAATAAAACTTTACACACACTAGAATGCATTTGACACATTGATATTTAAGACACACGTAATTATTGATGAGATCTATGAGTCTTTTGCAAGTGTTGAAAATTCTACATAAATTGTTTACCTTGGTTACAATGACATAACATGTCATGTGATATTTAATTATTAATTACAAAAAGTTTCACTTAGATCGAATTTCGATCTTCGCGGGTTACTAGTACTTATATTTAAATGTAGCAAGTGTATGTGTGCTAGCGTGATCAAGATGACAATATCTGACAGTGTCAAAATCCGTCAAGCCTGTATAATGTAAACGGGACTTATCCCTACTAATATTATAAATGTGAATGTAAGTTTGTTTGTTACGCTTTCACGCCAAAACTACTAGACCGATCATTATGAAACTTTGTACACATATTCCTGGAGGTATTAGAAATAACATAGGATACTTTTTATCCCGAAAAAATGTTCCTGAGGGATGCCATGGAATGATTTTCCACGATATCGAAATTTACGCGGGCGAAGCCGCGGGGCGCAGCTAGTCGCGTTATAAAATCGAAGTAGGTATTTACCTCGACTTTTGACGTTTCGGCCGTAATGCAACGGCCGTGGTCACGAGTAGACAGGTCCCGTTTACAGTATACAAATATGAATACAAATCGTGAAAGCTTAAAACAATTTATCCGTCAAGCCGCTCATGCTATCGCAGGAGACATGTGCAATGTGCATGCATGCGCTCGAAACACATTGCTTTCCTTTTAATGCATTTGGTGATAAAAATGCAATTATCTGTATAAATATTACTTAGCTGAATCCGGGAATTATAGAGTTACATAATGATAAGTACTATAAAACGACATTAATTAGCGTGCTTTTCCGGTGGCCCACGGAGAGGGAAGGCAAAAGAAAGGCAACGCATCTGTGTAACCTCTGATAGTCATCGTCGGTAGTTATCGAAATTTATATCCTCTACTATACTATGAAATTAACCTATATTATGCTATAAAATTCACCTATACTATACTTACTATAAAATTAACCTATCTTGTGCTATAAAGTTCGCCTATACTTCACTATAAAAACAACCTAGTGAGAAGCGTTCATGTGAATACCAGAAATACATTTAAAAGATGCATTTGAAAGTTTGTCATGTGTCGCAAGGTAGGCGGGAAGTTATAAAATCGGAAAGCAATTGGACTCGCGAGCGAATAGGAAAAGCCGTCGCCTCACAAAAGTTTTCCAATGAAAATCTGATGAAGAGTCTCGAATCACCGCAATATTTTCGCAAGTTTCAAATTCACGGATAGAAACGAAATTCAATAACCATGCTAAACTATTACAGGAATATAAAGCTTTGTTTTATAGTAGGCATCTTTTATAGTAGGTTTTGAAAGCTTCGTATTTTTTTAAAGTGTAGACAAATGAGCGGTCGGAGCCGTTGAGGACTAACGAAACTTATGGACATCCGCATAGGGGTTATACAGATGCGTTGCCCTCTTTCCCCCTCCATGGGCCACTGGAAACCCGCACATCGCACGAAACGCGACCTCACAGCTGCCACTTTACGCGCGCCGGTGTCCCGTGAGAAGTGCCTCGCCGGTCGTGTCGGCTCAATTCAGGTGCAATGCAGTATGTCAATATAAAATGTATGTCTGTCGTATGTTATATTAAAGTATTTTAGTAGTCCGGTACAAATATTTGGGAAAGAAGTAATGGCATAGGCATCATATAATACTAGCTGCGCCCGCGGTTTCACCCGCGTAAATTTCGATCCCGTGGAAAATCATCCCAAGGTATTCTCTAGGAAAATTTTTTGGGATGAAAACTATTGTATGTGTTAATACAAGTTACTCTCTATGTGCAAAATTTCATGAAAATCGGTTTAACAGTTTTTGCGCGAAGGAGTAACAAACAAACAAACAAACATACAAACTTTCGCATTTATAATATTAATAGGATAAGATACACAATCAGACATAATAGTTGGTTTAAAAAAAACATAAGTTTTAAGCGACCTTGGTTAACAAGGTTAAATTGATTCGTTCATTCATACATTTTGTAATTATGTAATTGTAAATAAATTAAAAAAAATCGAATTGGCGCTCCATGTGGGAAGCCTACATTCAGCACCGCACCCACAACCGCCCGTCCCACTTTAGACTGATTTCAATCAATCAAATGAAAATCGATTAAACGGCAAAAATATCTTCAATAACGACTATAAATACATATTTTGTTGATTAGGAAATATATTTTGTACGTAAGTATTTGAAAGTAGGTAGTCTGCAGTTTTTGACGTCCACAGTGCACACAACTAATGAGTTTAAAAAGCACCATAAAGTGCTTGAAGTTGTAAAAAAAGACGGCGCTTTAGTGCCTACCGTTCAGCTGAAAACTCGGAAAATAAAATTCCCTCATAGATCGGTCGGTTCCCTCAAAAACGGCATTGGTCGTATCCCCTCAGGAGTCGGGCGAAATTTGCGCTAGGACCTGGAATTATTGATGTGCGCTCAGCTACGGTATGGGCTGTGAGGGTCACTGCCCAGATTTGTACCTAACGTGTATGCAGAGTTTCATGTACTTTCGCCAGGGGAATGCAACTTTGGCTCGCTTTTGACATGTCCTTGCACCTTTGGGAAGGCCACAACATAACGGCAGTGAAGGATTTAACTCGTCCACTCTTACCCCCTTAATAACAAACATAGAATAACTTTATCCAAGTAATAACCTAGCAATAAACTGACATCTGTCAAATTCCATATTAAAAAACACATAAATAGTATGGAATTTGACAGATGTCAGTTTATTCCTAGGTTAATGCTTGGATAAAGTTATTCTTTTTTTTATTAATAAGGGGGTTAAAAGATTTATGTATTTATATATGTAGTGAAGTATAGTTAAGATAGGAAAAGTTGAACCGTGATCCCGCAGTTGTTCCATGCCAGAAGTATAGGGTAAATACTTTATACCTCTGTCATAGTAAAGATACCAAACATTATACCTAGTCTAGCCATAAGTTCTGTTACAAAGAAAGAAAACATTTAATCGCAAATAACATTTAGTAATTTTTCTGTGTGTTCGTTTAATACATAGATATAAAACAATTAAATTATTATTATTATTGGTCGAAATTGCCATAGGACGGCTTAAATGATAATAATAATAATACTAACATAAGATAATAGAAACTGTCACTAAAACAACACAATTTTA
Source organism: Calycopis cecrops (assembly GCA_001625245.1). NCBI lineage: Eukaryota > Metazoa > Arthropoda > Insecta > Lepidoptera > Lycaenidae > Calycopis > Calycopis cecrops. The sequence continues at coordinate 11,007 of LUGF01059971.1, forward strand.
GGGTTATAACAAAATCTGAAATAAACTTTTATTTATTTATTTATTAAAAATATAAAAAGCTTATTTGAAGTGGTCTCCATTGGCTGCAATACAGTCCTTTAAACGTTAAAGCCAGTTATCAATAGAAGCACGCACACTTTCCATGGGGAAATTCTTCACTGCCAATCGTATAGATTGTTTTAGGGCCTCCAAATTATCATGGCGTTTAGAGCAAGCTGTACTCTCTAAAACTAGGGGACTAGACGAGAACGACGACGTTCGCTTCCAACCAAGACTGGCGTGGACCGAGCTTTATGACCCGGCGCCGAGTATTGCTGGAAGGACCATACTTGGTTATTGAACATGGTGTTATTAAGGGGCTTAACTACCTTCTCAAGAATGGTATCTTGATACACTAGTGCCGATGTTTTGATACCTTTTTCACAAAAATATGGCTCAGTCATCTTCATAGCTAACTCCATACCAAACCATCACTGAAGTCGGATAATGTCCACGTTGCATTCTGTCAACTAGTTAGGAAGCTTCCTTAGAGCTTTGAGTATACGGTCATTTTGTTTGTTACAATGTTGCTCAATTGTAAAAAAAATCTCATCCGTAAACAAATTTTTCTGTGACCTCCCTGTAATGTAACACCCTCTCCCCATCTTAACTATCTTGAGAGATCAACGGTATTATAATAAAACGGACAGCTCAATAATTTTTTCCCAATAAAGCGCCATTAATTCTTGTGGCAGACCTAGAAGGACACGAGGGAAACCACAAATTGTACCCGATACAACCATGTACCCAGCTCAATATATATACACCACATTTCAATATGGAGCGCGGTGGAACATGACACAGTGAGTTACCAACTCGCCACACTACACGAAACTGCGGGAGACAGGGCAGGCCCCGACGGGTTTGGATGGAATCCGTCCGTCGGATGCGATGCTCCCGAATTATTAATGCAAATGCTATTTTCACCCGAACCTATTTGAAAAGTACCAGCTGAATGGAACCCAATTGATTTTCGATGCAATATTGAAAAGGTTCGGAAATGCGGAGAAAAAACGGCGTTTGCATAATGGAAGTAGTTTGAAAGGTTTTTAGGATTTTTAAGGGTGTTTTTAACGGTCAAATTTGTCATTGTCATTGTATACAGGTGCTTTGTCTTCCTTCTCCCCCCACTCACCGGTTACTTTAACACTCCACACGAAACGCAACAGCAGAGCTGTCACTTTTCGCCGGCCTCGAGTATGTGAGCGTCACTTCCCCGGTCGTGCCGGCCTAATGTAATGAGTGCATGTAACGTGGCAACACGTCTTACTAAATTAATGTTTAAATCAGTCTACTAGTTTTGAAACCTGTGTTTTTTTGTTTGTTTGTTACTCCTTCATTTTCATTAAATTTGGCACACACATAGAGAGTAGCTTGGATTAACACAGGATAGTTTTTATCCTTAAAAAATGTTCTTATGAGATACCTTGGGATGATTCTCTATTTTCCACGGGGTCGAAATTTACGCGGGTGAAACCGCGAGGCGCAGCTAGACAAAAATATTTGTAAATGGAATCAATCGAGCAGCTTGAGGCGGTACATGTGGGTCGCGCCAGCCGCAAGAGATTGCAACGCACCATGACACCTCTCACCTGTATGAGATGGTATATACAAGAATACATACGTCACAATCACAATAGCGACGTCATTAAAACGGACAGACACAAAGGGCGGCTAATTACTGGCCGTACGAAGGGCGACTGGCGTTCGTCGCAGAATAATTAACGGACAAGTTTTTATAGCAGCGGACGCACTTACACACCAACCACCCATGCTGCCCACCTCTCGGTATACGGAGCGAATCGCGGGAGATGCACGGGGGTTTGCTCATCATTCTTGACTCCCTACAAACTGTTTAAGTGCCCTCTGGTTATATCACTCTCCCCTTTCTGGGGCCTGACGTCACAGACACAGAAGTCGTCATCGGCCCTGTCAGTCCTGGATTTTGCAGCTACGCCATTACATGTCGTTCCTCTTCGGCGGACGAGCAGTTGACCCTTTTGCCTACCGACGCATATAAGTACGCAGATGCGTTGCTCTCATTCGACAAAGGACCAGTTCACAAGCCGCTCCAAACGCGACGGCGTACCTCTCACGACGGTGTCAGGCGAGACGTACGAACCCGGTCGCGCCGGCCAGCTCCGACTCTTACAAAAGTACGGTGTGGACTAAGTCAAACTCGTGAAAGCAGATATTACATTAGGTACCTTCTTGTTGCATGGAGTCAGGAATGTCAGGATCATGGCCAGGTCACTGCCTGCAATTTGAGTTTATCCCTGACTGAGAGTTGCTCTACAAATATCTACACAAATGTAAGACATTTGTTTGAAATGTATTGAGACTAAACAGTGAGATTTCTCTAAGTGACTAGTATTACAGTTACACATTTAAAAGATTCTACACATTTGAGATCGTTATTATAGTACATTACATCTACAAAATATAGAAAAACAAAACCCATCCGGGATTCGAACCCGCGGTTCTGGCTCAACATACCCATACACATAGACTTAATAAAAAGTACACAAACGTCAATGTCGATCCGCTCGCCAAAGTAATATACGAATTTGTATATCCACATTACCGCCACATCCGCTAACTTGTCCCATAACCCACCGACGAGGTTTTAATGTCCCATCCCGATATCCTGCATTATTCATCCCGGCAACTTCGGGACGGGGATTTATTCGCAGACCTCCTCATGTCGCAGATAGGCCTCGATAACTTACCAACTGGGAGACGATAAAGAGGAAAATTCTAATTTCTTTCTGTTTCTCGTGGAAGTGTTTTGAGTGTCTTCTTTAATGGATTTTTAAATATTTGTGGGCTAGTACATTTAGGGTTGGTTTAGCCTCGTTCTAGGTAACGTAATAGCTTGTTAGAATAGTGTTTTATAAATGGGATGCATCTCTTCCACCTGGGGAAGAATAGTTGTCGCCATTTCGACACCAAATGAGTCTCGTCGCCAAAAGACGTAGCAATCTGATGAAGCTGTGTTGGGCTTGTCTTCGCTTCCACAGCATAATATGTCCAGGTCAGAAGAATAAAAGAAAATATAAGTAGTGTTTTTGGATATGTGGCTACCTACTTAGAGCAACGATAATTGAATATTTTTCACAAAAAAACAATTTTTGTTTTTTTTATACGTAACATACATAATGCACATACAGACCTAATAGTGGCGGCCCCGCCCCGGAGAGCTCCTGCGATTACAAAATAATGTCGTTCGAAAATAAGATAGTGCTTTCGGGTGGGGAGGGTCGGAAAAAAAAGCAGAAATCAACTTAACATTTTTTTTACAGTGGGTATAATATGGGGGCGAACGAACTATCCGAGCCGTCTGACTACTGACGCCCATGGATATTGGTATGATTGTGACGCAATTACGTACTTCTTCTTCCATGGTATACTTACTTACTATACTTGCTGACCCAATTCTAATTCTGCAATGCAGCAACCTCTTGATCTTTATTGGAACAATCGTCGGATTTAGTTCAATAAAGACTGAACATAAGATACATGTAACTATGGCAAAGGGAAAGGTAGAACTACTTCTTACTATAGGTAAGGCTTGAGTCTCAAGGGTGTAAGGTTACCTTGTGTTCCTAATGCCCGTTTGCGCCCTATGCTGTTATGCCATAAAAAACACTTTTCTGTACGTAAGCGGAGACCATAACATGTATTCGCATCAATGTGCACTAGATCTCTAAACGTATTGTAAACATGCGATATAATGGTCCCCCGAGATACGGGAATATGAAAGCAGCTCGTACGAATCCGGCTGCATAATACACCACTTACACTAATAATATGGAGATCCACGACATACATTCCTAGTCGAGGTTATCGTTGAGTGTAACTCGGCTCTTATATTATTTACCAATAGCGGAATCACTGACAGATATTGCTTTGTATCGGAAGATTCAGGATAGATCGTTTTATCATGTTTTATTCCCTAGGCATATGTAAGTTTTTGTCTTTTCTTTTTCCGGACTGTTTTCTTTCTTTTTTCGCGCGTTTCTTGTATGTATGTTATATTATTTTTTTTTTATGTTGCAATAGTAATGAGAAATATTTTTTACATTTATCTTTAAACATACTCAGGATAATCTAAACCGTACACCCGTTTTGGAGTGATTTGTTTCACGTCCTCGCACCACAGAGTGAAGAGCCTTCGCCCTAAATCTCAATACACCTCACATCTGACATGATACGTGCCGCGATCGATGTTCGGCTGCCAGGTTATGACAAATGGCGCAGATCATCAATCAGCTGGCTGTCAATTAATCCGCGCGTCGTGTTTAAGCCGCCCGTCGCACTATCGCGTGTACATGATTAACTACACATACATACATACGGTACAGATGGTTCGATCCAGTTGCAAAAGGGTAGCGGTAGATTTTTACATCACCTGTGCAAAATTCGTTGATGATATGGATGTTTCTATCCTGTTTTAAACAAACGGGTATCTGAGGGGTGTCCGCGAGTTGCACAGACCCATAGCATCTTATCCGGGACCGACGGGCAATTCCTCCGAGAAATCTAAAAAAAATCTAGACATAAAAGTTTGACAACCCTGGCTAGATCTCCTTCAGCGATGATGTGTTAGCAGTTAAGATTAGTATAAATAAGAGATGTTTGTAATTAACTATCATTTAGATTAAGCTGTTACTCTTTTCATCTATATATTTGTAGGCGTTTGGCCGTCTCTATCAGATAAGGTAATCAGTGGACGTATCGGTTGCGGGTAGGAGATCAATAATTGACACTCGTTATAACTTCACAATGATATTTTAATTCTACATTTTGCAATTTAACATTTATGTGAAAACTAGCTGTACCCCGCGGTTTCACCCGCGTCTAATTTCTAAGAAATCCACAAAAACTTCAACACCCCCTTAGGGGTTTAATTTCTAAAAATCCTTTCTTAGCGGATGCCTACGTCATAACATCTACCTGCATGCCAAATTTCAGCCCGATCGGTCCCGTGGTTTGGGCTGTGCGTTGATAGATGGCTATGTCATGTCACCTTTGAGTTTTATATATATAGAAGAAATATAATAATAATTTAAAATAGACCTAGACACTCAGCTGAGTTCTACCTAAAGACTCCGTTCGCCCACTCCGCGCTCTCAAGCGCCCTCTCGTGGTCTCCACAATCCTCTCCTCCTGGCTGCTGCCTGCACACGTGCACAGCGTTGCGTCCGAGGGTGCGACACAGTCGTCCCTCTAGTCTAATGTTAACTAAATCTTTACAACAGTATCCTAATTAAGTAACAAAGGAATTAAACAACTTGTATTTAATTATAACTATAATCAGCCAAGCGCCGCCATATTAATACATGAAGCAAAAACTTTAGGAACATTTTTACGAAAATTCATAATAATGTTTATAAAGTGCTTTAATTTAATAAATAAAACTTTACACACACTACCATGCATTTGACACATTGATATTTAAGATACATGTATATAATATAATAATTATATTATAATTATTGATAAAGTTTCTATGGCTTTTGCAAATATTAAAAATTCTACATAAATTGTTTACCTTGTCATAACATGTTACAATGTCATAACATGTCATGTGATATTTAGTTTTTAATAGCAAAAAAGTTTCACTTAGATCGAATATCGATCTTAGCGGGTCCACTGATTTAAAGAAATAAGTAAATATTTTTTTTATGATAAAGTCGTCACTTTTAATTCGCACAACATTCAAAGGCACGCGATAATCAAAAAACATTCTCATCAATATCAAAACCAGATGTCCAAAGCCTTAAAACTTGATGGCCAAGTAGCGATACGATAAAATTTAAACGTGATAACACGACCGGAGTGAGGCGTCCTGATGAATAATTCATCAATATCTAATAACCCCGCGCCCCGGTGCAAGAGTGCTCGAGGTGGAACTTCAGCCTGATGCCTATCGGACTTTTGAAGCCGTCGCTGATGCGCTCGAAGGTTTATGTAACCGATATAAACTTTTATGAACGTTCTATTTTGTAAGATTTGTAAGACGTATGTAGTATGCATGTTTTTTGATTTTTTTTACACCTATGCCTTTTTACAAACCTATGCTTTTTAATATATTAACATTTCTTAAAAATCATATATTAAAAATATTATAATATTGATAAAAATATATATATGATCGAAAAAAACGTTAACACGATGTAAAATATTTCAAATTTGATAGTCATTAAATTACAGCCCCCATTGTGTATTGTCTTCTGTGGATGTTAATGAGTGTCCATTATTAAGCACGCAACTCTGATCTTGTAACAAAGTTTAAGGTACGGAACTCAAAAAAGATGTTACTCTCATAAATATCCTCTGTTTAGACTAAAACTATAACGTGTATTAACTCCCGCACATAATGTATTGTTCTTAGTAATAGACGTGGTTTAAATCTCACACTACGTCAAACTTAGCAGGGATACGCTTTGTTAGAGAGTAGAACACGGACCAGTGTTTGGCCTAATTCAGAACAGTATTAGCCACACTGGCACTAGATAGTTTGCAGACATCTAGACATGTTAGACATGGATAACTAGATAGATCTAGAGTTAAGTTCTTAACTAACTTCTACTATAGTTAGTTGTTTAATCTTTATTTTCCTTAATCTTCTAGATAGTTAAGTTTATAAACTACAAATCTAAACAATATTATTCTTCTTCTCCTAATTATGACTTATGTAGGATATAATATCGTAGCCCTTATAAATCGTCGAGAAATCTCTGACATAATTTTTGTTCTAAATATAGATAGTAGTAGAATAGATAGTCTTGATCTGCTGTCACAAGTACACAGTGTAAGCCTCTGAATATGCAGCTACCAAGTAATTATTTATCGAAAAAACACGTACCTTTGGCGTAAATGTAAGAACTTTAACATTTTTTAACATAAAAAAAAATTCTCAACACACATTTTTGATAATATTTAGAAAAGCAGTTAACATTAGCAGACATGATATAATAAAATAAAATAAATGGAGGTAATGTAATCGATTTACACGTGTTGTTTAAAAAAAGTGTTTGTCCATTATGGACTGATTAATGGAAATATTTTCTTTGCTTTATCGTCACTGTGTGCGTGTGCGTGTGCGTGCGCGTGTGCGTTTGTGCGTGCGCGTGTGCGTGCGCGTGTGCGTGTGCGTATGCGTGTGTGTGTGTGTAGTGTCATTATTAATAGAAGCTTTTGAAGTAAGCTGATGTATGCGTGACGAGAGCGTTACCAAAAGTATGATCGGGCGAGGCGAACGGAAGTTGAGAGGGAGATATAAGTTAGTGAAGACAGATAGTTATGTTTCTTATATTACTGTAGGAGCAAAAAAAAGCAGTTCCGCGCGCACTGCTCTTTTCTGCTCCTACATTTTTTTCTCGTTTCGTGTATGAAGTTTTACTTCATTTGTGTGGTCTAAAGCACACATGTTTTTTAGTAATAAGCTACGGTGCATATAAGAGTCTTCTTAAATATTTTCTTAAATTTAGTTTTTTTCTTTGCTTTCTCTACTCTTTATTACTTTTTTCGCATCATGTTTCGTGTATGAAGTTATACTTCAGTCGTTTGGTCTACACACATTTTTGTTACAGACTCAACCGACGTCGTGTTCGTGATAGTGAGCCAGGCGGAGCCCTACCACGCCAGCGTAGCCTCCCGCCTCCGGGAGGACATCCGGAGACAGGTGCAGGAGCTCGAGGGGGTAAGGGATTGCCGTTTTTGATATGATTTATGGTTAGCCATAAATTGAAGAGAGGGATCAGTGTGACAGGACCATAGATGACTTAGATGTCCAAGCATTACGTACCTAAGCGCCGAGGGGGGTGGGGCAGTATTTGATTTGAATATTTCTTAGCAAATATTTATATATAAGTTAAATATGCACTGATTTTTGCTGACAAAGGGGTAAAAAATAAAAACAACAATAACTGTTTATGTAATATTTGAATGATTCCTTTCGGCGTGTCGCCAGTAGTAGGTACAGAGATTTGGCCTATGTGTTATGAGGTAGCATATGTCAACTCTGATGTGTATGTGGCCTACTTCCACTCTAGGGTGTGAGGTACACACATGCAATAAAAACCCTAATAATATTTTAATATGAAAATGTTTATGCGTTAAATTGTTGCAAACATTTCACTGACACTATTGCAATTGTCACGAGATTTGAGAGAAATGTGACTTTCCTGTGCTACTTAGCATGTTGCTGACGCTATTTTTTTTCCTTGTCTTAACGCCGGTTATGAAGTTGTAATTAAAATGATATTGCAGCGTCAGCCGATGGTCCACCTCACACACGAGGACTTCCCCGTCCCCGGCGCGTGGACGGTAGTGCCCCTGCTGCGGCCGCTGCTGCGCGCGCACACGCACGTGAAGTGGGCGGTGTTCGTGGAGCCGCACACGGCCGTGCGGTGCGGGCGACTGCTGGCCGCGCTGGCTGCGGCCGACAGGCGTGAGGTGGGTATACGTGCAGTCAACTGAAGTAGTCTCACAGAGCCTTTGATGTGTGGCCCGGGGGATCTTGGAGAATGTGTATAATATATCAGGGTTCACCCTAAATGTGTGTACGGCGCAGTTACAGCGAAACAATGAATTACGGTTTAAATTTGTACGCGCGCTTGCTTGTATATTAAATCCATGAGTCTCGCTGAATTTGTTTCGCCAGCTCTCGGGACAGGGTTAAAGTTGAAATTCTAGTAAATGTAATTGTTGCCGTTCAGAAAGTAATTTTCATTAAACATTAAATTAAAAAAAATTGGACCACTGTAAATGGACCACCTGTATAAGCTTATGTTATTTTATTAGTAATATTTAGGGTCAAATCACACCAAAAGCGCAGCGAAGCGGAACGCATTTTCAGTGTCATATAAATTTAAACTTTATTTTCATTACTGTAGTACTTATTATCGAATTCTCGCGACTTCCGCGCGGATTCCAGCGAATCCTCGCGCAGTCGCTCGAATCCGCGCGACTCGTTCGAGTTTCTCATGCGATAATAAGTATTATAGTAATTATTATAAAGTTGAAATTCATGTGACACATAAACTGCGCTTCGTTTCGCTGCGCTTCGCCGCGCTTTTGGTGTGAATTGACCCTTATAACAATTTCATCCGCGCGTATGTCGCACGCGCGACAGCGACACGTACTGAGGCGTCATAACTACGTCGCGTCACATATTTCCGCTTCGGAAGCGCAATGATTGGCTGTCTGCTTTTTTCCTATAGCTAACGAGCAGTCGGGGTTATTGGGGACTAAAAATATGAAATATTGTCAACAGAATACATCAGTGTCATTCTTCTTATGGTGATTTATGTGTTGTGTTCCAGTGCTTCGACAGTTCTACCTTGAGTTGAGGACTGTAGATTCAGATTAAGATCCACAGTCACACTGGGTCCTAGCATCCATCATGCCCACTTTCCCAGGTTAGATCGATAACGACTAACCTGGGTGTGTGCAGTCAGTGCTGTGTAGGACAACACACAGTTCTTGTCCACTGAAATGCATCAATATCGCACGCAGTAGGAGAAATTGCCAGTCCGTATTTTGCCTGGATCTTTTTTTTAGGAACGCATGTTACGGTGTGTTAGTAGCCGGTGGTCCACGGAGGTGGGAGGAGAAAGGGGGGCAGCGCATCTGTAGTTTATGCAGATGTCTATGGGCGTCGGTAGTCATGAAAATGGCTACAACTGCTCGTT
>LUGF01059971.1:34150-44323 GCA_001625245.1 Calycopis cecrops
GTTTGATGAATACTCTTGAGACTTGTCAGACAACAAATCGTCTAGATTCTAGAATGACACGCCAAATAGAAGCTAATTGGCGCACTGTTCGGACAGTAACATTGATTTTTTTTAATGGTATAGGTGGGCAAACGAGCAGTCAGAGCCCATTTCATGACTACCGACGCCCATAGGCATCCGCATATATGTACCACCGGCTACTTATACTGAGCACGAAACGCTACAGGTCAGCTGCCATTTTACGTCGGTCTCATGTAAACGAGAGGTACCTCCTCGGTCGTGCCCAATTCGGCTACATGTAAGCACGCATTGTGACACTACCTCTTTCCAAAATCATTGATGTTAGTAACCTAGCAACTACATAATATGCAATTGTCTATCATTTGTACGTGTCTAAATTTAACACTCTAGGGCGCGCGTTTTGACAGTTAAAGTGCCTCTATATCACGTGGTCCCTGTAGTGCTTATTCGGTGACGAACAAATGGTACAAAATTATTGATCGTTAGCGTAAAAACCTTGGTTGGTTGGTTTTAGACCACTACTGAAACTTAGATATCTTAAATATAATAGTGCCGGTTGGACGCTGCATATAGCATTTTCCTTGCGTTATAAAACGGACCTATTTGTAATATTATGTATAGGTACACGTCATGCCGACCTAGCCAACTATACGAATGTAGTACTTGACGTTATTCGCACGTTCAGGGCACGCTACTGGCGGTACTAAGATAGGCGGGGCTTGAGACTGACGCGGGCGGAGAGGTCGCGTTAAATCCGATTGCCTAGGTGGTTAGGTCAGCTCTTATAAATAATAGGTTTGCAACCGCACTTGTGGTCAACATAGAGCGGGTCTTTCGATGACCCACGCCCATTCACATCCGCATATATCTTATGCCAATGCATTTTTGTCATTTTCACATCCCCTCATATTGCCACAAACCACAAACCGCACGAAAAAACGCACTATTAAGGCGGTACCACGTCAGTGAGATGTCCCCAGTCATGTCGGCCGGGTACAATTCAATAGCGATCCAGCATAACACTACCATTGAATATGTTGTAACGTAGGGTACGATTACATAACCGGCGGCGGCGGCACCGCACTGAGCGTGCGTGCGGCGCGCGCGCTGTCCGCGTGTACATGCGCGTCGCCCGCCGCGCCCGATGACATGACGCTCGGTGCGTGCGCGCGCGCGCTGCGGCCCTCGCTACTAGTGCACTCGCCGCTGTTTCACCAGGTATGTCACCCCCTAAGTGTATCATTAACTTAATTATAAATACTTAAATCTGGTAATTTTGATAATGTTCTCTTAATTATTTAGATCTATCTACGTATTATTACATAACAGATCTATCTACGTAACCTATCCCAAAATAGTTTAGGCCTTTCTTCTCTTTAAACCCTATTATTCCAGTCCTCCGCATCCCGTCTGGATGCGAGATTCGGAGAACCAGTGATGAATGGGAAAATCAATTTTTTCTCGTCAATGACTATGATGTCACTATGCCGATGATCTTATATGAAAAAGTGACATTATAAAATAATATGTATGTAATACTGACATAATTTCAAAATGGGCAACGTCAATTGACGGCACGTTTCCACTAAAACAATTTTAAAATCCGCACGTATGTGCAGGCGCGTCCGGCGGACTACCCGCGCGAGGCGCTGGCGCGCGACCGGCCCGTGTCGTTCCACCGCCACTCGTCGCCGGACCCGCAGCGCGTGTACGCCGCGTGGTTCCAGCACGACGACCTCGCCCTCGCCAGCCGCACCAGGGACGAGCTGTAGGGAGTAAGACCAGCGAAGCACGAGCGAAGTGTCAAGGAAGTATACACAAGTGTACAGATTGCGAAGCATGAGCGAAGCAACTGGCGATTTAGTATTAAAGAGGCCGCGTCAAAGACCGCTGTCGTCCAAAAAATAGGGCCTTGCTGATGCTTCGTCAAAATTAATAATTATACACTTGACATATTCTATTTATACCTATAGAAGAAAAAACCATATTATTTTACCTTAATGAAGTATTATAAATTTATAATTGCAATTTTTGCAATGACATTCTGCATTTAAAATGATAATTAAAATAAAATTATGTTATATACCTACAACATAATAAAATTAAGTTGTCTCTAACATATTTTAATTTATATCTATCTCGTAAGTTTAATAATCCATGACATATCTAGTGATTAGGATAATGTAATTAATGTTGTATTATAATGTTGCAGTTATTGTTAGAATATTATTATATTATAACAATAATTGCAACATAGCGATAAAAATGCCTTGAAATATATGGAATGTATAAACGCCATGTTACTTAACGACACTCTATATCAGAAATTATTTGAGTGACTGACAGTGATTACGAGACAGACGATTTTCCCATTTTAACTGGCAAATCCTTGCGGAAACCATTGGCCAAAAAAAGACTTCAAGTGTCAAAGTCAGAAAAGTTCCTGCCACTCTGCGATTAAATGTTTTGACGTTATTTGAGGCTATTTGCCGAACTCCAATGTCTGTAAAACGTATTATAGTAACACATAGGTGTGAAAATATCATCATCAAAATGTTGTGTTTCTGATTCCAAATCTTTCCCAACTTTCAACACTACGTGTTAATTGCCTATTTATTTTATTACATACACCAAATGACTACATATATCAATGGTTTGTAAAAAAATACTAGTATAAACGAATATCTATACTAAAACAATCTATGTAGTGGAAAAGGGAGAAAGCACTTTTAGTCAATTGTGTTTGTGTTAGTAGATATTGTATTATATATCAGTATTGTTTGTTGTATATTATTTTAAGCTATATGATAGCTATTTAGAATTGTATATTAAATTAAATTTACACTGTTGAAATAACAATGTTTAATACGATTATTAAGGGACGTTAATCGCATATTCTTAAAACCAACTCGCAAAAAAGGTGCTGTTAGATAACACCGGTCATTCCGGCCAGATCTGGCTGCAATGCAGCTTTAGCATAGATTCAACTCCGAAAGCAGTTTTCCTATTTTTCCATCAAGTATAACATAAGTCCACAAAGTAAGTTTCGACCGCTGAAATTGTCTAAGTTAGTAAGTCCCGCGGTTGACTGGCCGTAAGTATTGTTTGTGTACTTAACGTGTAACTTAAGGCTTTGTAAAGTATTTGTTGTGAGGACGTAGTATTAGACGAAATGCCAGTATTGTGTCAGTATGAACATATCACTTGTTACGTGTAATAAAGTTTAATATTTTTATATATGCTCGTTTTATTTACCTGTTTACTGATTTTAAAGTATTTTTATAGTAGGGGCAAACGAGAAATCGGAGCCATTTTCATGACTACCGACGCCCTTAGACATCCGTATAGGGGTTATACAGATGCGCTGTCCTCCTTCCTCCTCTTCCCTCCATGTGCCACCGGGTACTTACACACCTCACGAAACGCGTCAGCACAGCACTCACTTGCCGCCGGTTTCGTGTAAGCGAGAGGTACCTACCCGGTTCTGCCCGCTGAATACGGCATGGCACTACCTCATCCTGATTGCACTTGTTTCTGCTAACACACAAGCTAGGCTATTGATAACTTATATCGATAAAGGTGTTGGAATCTTTATTTTTTTTTGTACGTATTTTCACTGAATTTGTGGCCTGGCGTAGAAGGCGCGCCGATGCGTTTGCGGTCTGGCGTTCAAAAGATTAAAATTGGTTGATTACCTAAGTCTTGTTATTAAACTGATTAAAGTGGAAATTACAACGAAAACACCATGACACGAACTTCTTGAAAGGGCTACACCACGATCTGCGTCATGCCCTGTACAGCTGCAGGCTGAGGGGGTGAGGGGGGGCGCGGGGCAGGTAGTGCCATAACCATTAATATCCCTATAAGTTGATGTAAGGTAAAGGGCGGAGCGGTAATGACGAACGAATTACCGCCAGTCACCGTACTAGCCGAGCGGCTAGCTATATCGGATTTACTTCAAAACACCGCCTAAAATCTATACTTAAAAAGTTTGTTGCTCATTTTGCACTAGTATTTCTATCTCTTCCTAATTTGGACTAAAGTTTGGGCTAACCTCTGACTACTGATACGCATTGAAAAATTATTTCATTGTTAGAGTATCGAGAATATTATAATTTAATTATAACGTAATGCCACTACAACAATATTTTCATGGTTTAAAATACTTTGAATAATTTATCTAATTATAACAGGAACAAGTAAGATAAGATAATTAATTCACCATAAAGTCTACCAACAAGTGTTTCAAACTTTAACAAAAATAAAACAACATTATCTATTGTATATAACGCACCCCTCGAATAAAACTGACGTAACTCAAAAAAATCTAATTTCTGATTATTTTTATAAATTGACCTAACAAGATATATTTGAATTAAGAAAGTGAGGACTTTAATACTTCGGCCACTTCCTATTACTTTTTTTCCCAAGATTTTCGTCCATGAACGTTGTATGATACGATTCAATGCTGTTTTGCATGCGAATGGGCTTGTGGAAACAAACATGGACGCATCTCTAATCGAGTTTATGTAATTTGTGCCAACTTCTCAGACATTTGTTGTTCGAAAACGTTTGACATTGTAATGTCATCAATATTTTGGCAATAAAAAAGCTAACAAGTCATTTTATTGCTTTTAAATTAATTATTTAAACTATTATTAAAATTACCATTTCATAGATTTATACCAATGATGATGATGATGAAAATAATAAAATGTGTTTTTATAGGTACACATTTTAATCAATGATTTCCAGACAAAAACAAGAGAACTGTAACTTTTTTTTAAAGTTTATTGCTCATTTTCCCTAATAGAAATTTTTGAGATAAGTCACTTTAATACCGGGTGCTGTGTTTGTACACAAACGTGTGCTAATTCATTGCCCCTTTTGCGTCCGTTGATAAGAGAGGTCCCTCCCACTCTCTCCCCCGTCCGGCCATTGTCTCCCACGAGCGCTGTAATAAAGCCTTCGCCGCTAACTAATCGAACGAGCGGCCATGAATAGTAAAATGTTGTTGCAAATTGAAAGGATTCATTAATTTTTTGCGGTTTGTTTCTAATTTACCTTCACTACCAGCCCCCAGCTTTAATATTTACGTGAAGACTTTTCAGTATATTTTGACGTCCATTGAATATAATATTGGATATTTGACACAATAGCAAGAGAGTGAACGTCGTACATGTTATGAAGTTGTGTTTGATGATATAAGGGAATCATTTCTTGAAACGCCCGTGGTAGCGTTAGCTATTAGGAAGTGTTTCATGGGGTTCCGTAAAACGACGAAAGCAGAAACCGTTCCCTCATATGATTACTTTGTTGGACGTCTGTCTGTTTTTTGTCTGAACGTCGGTCTGTAGGTTTTCAAGACCTTTTTTCTCTTTTACGTCTGTATTCTCCTCAAAATCACAAAAACAATCCTACTTCTTAGCTTGGCGTTAACTTAGAAGCATCTCTGATTTTTCATAAATAACCAGCAATTTCTGCGAATATTTCATCAATCACTCGTTGACTTAAACCCTTAGGAATAGGGTACTTCTAGTTGACATAAAATTCTCAAATCTAGAAGTAAGCTACCTACCTCTTAATAACTACCGACATTCTGCATTCATAAATTTTCGCAAAGAGGTGAGCAGTCAGTGCACGGACACGGCGTAGAAATGATTCTGCATATCTACGCTGCCTATCCCATCCCTCAATGTGCCACCAGACGACGTGGCTCTAACAACTTATGACAAACGATAAAATAAGTAATAAGTTATACGAGTGAAAAGCAAATGCCGTCGCTATCAATAAGTTCGGGCCGCAGAAGCCTTCGACGTCGCCGCTATACATTATACTGAACTTGCCAACCTCTGAGGGCGACCTATTAATCATGCGTCACGCTATACTCCTGTGCCCTCGATGTAGTAGAATAGATTCATACGATGTACCGTTTGTGAGCGTACATGACCTAAGAAGATGGATAAAGTAATTAATAAGCAATATTGTAGTCTGTGTAGATCCCGGGTCCAGGACCGGAGGAGGACCAAAAGCGCTATGGTTTTTGAAGAAAAACTTCTATACGCGAGCTTGACTCAGGGAGTAAGCTGGCAAGAGCATTTCAAAATGTGCCTGTGTGATCGGGCGAGGCCAATGAAAGTTGTCATTCAAATTCAAAATTCACGTCCGATTTAAGTGAAACTTTTTTGTATTTCAAAAATAAATATCATATGATATGTTATGTCATTGTAACTAAGCAATGAATTATTATGAATTTGTGTATTAAACCAATAATTGAGTTTTACTTCAGTTGTGTGGAGCACACACTTTTTTTTAGCTTCTAGTAATTACCTAACGACGCTAAATACCTGAATTTAGGGAATATATCCCAGTGTCTTAAAGAAAAAGTAGAACCGTCGGTAAATCCGAATAGGAAATGAGGGAATAGAGAGTGCGCTTGTGTGTCGTGTTGGTACCCAAGTGTGCGCACTTGGGTACCTTCTCGGTGATCAACTTAGTTATCTCAAAAGCATCTGACTGTCATAGACGATTTCGCGAGAAACACTATTAATTAATACATACATTTATTGTAATATCTGGATTGTTTTTAATCTAAGTATAAAAATAAAAATGACTGTCTATGTCCTTTATAGAATCATAAACTATGCATTTTACCATATTATGTTCTTTAGCAAAGTTGTTCTGCACGAGCCCAAGAAAGTTTTATGAGTTGGTACAATCTATTTTCGACAGATGGCACCACTGTCTCATTCAGCCCTTAAGGGGGTCTGAAGTTTACTAATCATATGACGCCAGTAAAAGCGCGGGGCGCAGCTAGGAAAGTATGACAAATATGCTGTATCTAGATTAGCACATCGATGCCAGTTAAGCTTTCCGGCTGAACTTACATTTTTCTTGAGCAACTTCTTGAGTGCGCTCGCGAACAAATTACAGCGCAAATTAGATTTACATATATTTGTAATAAGAGTCATTTTTGAGTGGCGAGTCGCCTGAACAAGTTTCTATTAGTTTGTCACCTCGCTCATTCGAGTATAATGTATGAGACGCCGCTCCGAGTCATTGCCCGTAAGTAGGCAGTTTGGTTTAGAAAAAAATGGAAAAAAAATATAATATTAAAAACATAGAAGCAGATAAAAATAAAATTTTATTATTACAAAATACCTACTAGCTAAATCAAAATATATAAGTATCGATATTAGGTACATCAAGATCAATCGAAAAATTTTGTAGCTTATATTTTAAACTGAACAAAGTTATACAAGCCAAATGTAAATATATTATAGTAATTTCGTCTAGTAGCCTAGTCCAGCCATAAGTTCTGTTACAAAAAAAAAATATTAATTGCTAATGCAATTTATTACTTTTACAGTGTGTTAATTTAAACACAAATATAAAACAATTAAAAATAAAAAAAAAATATTCGAAGTGGACTTCATTGACTGCAATACAGTCCTTTAAATGTGAGGCCAGCTACCTATCAATAGAAGCACGCACTCTTTACATGAGGTAATTCTTCAATGCCAATCGTATGGATTGTTTTAGGGACTCCAAATTATCATGGCGTTTACAGCAAGCTGTACTCTCTAAAACTGGTCGTAAATCATAATCCAGCGGAATAAGATCGGAACTAGACTACGGCCAGTCTTCAGCTGTCCGAGACATTCGCTTCCTACCAAGACTGCGTGGACCAAGCTTTATGACTCTGCGCCGAGTTTTGCTGAAAGGACTTGGTTATTGAACATGGTGTTATTAAGGGACTTAACTATCTTCTCAAGAATGGTATATGCACCATTATAAATTTCTCATCCGTAAACAAAATTTATCTGTGACGTCCCTTTGCGTACCGCTTCAGCAGTTGTTTCGATTTCACCACCCTATTCATCTTTAATTTATCAGTTAACAAATGACCAGTGCGTCTCTTATAGGCTGCAAGCCCTAAGTCATCTCTTAAAATGCGCGACATGGTCCTAGGTGCTTCTTTCCTTTACTGCTTTGATCACCTTTTTTGTACGAACACTATGTTGACAGCCAGATTTTTCGCTGTCACAAACAGAGGAAGTCTCATTGTACCTATTAATAGCCCGGTACACAAACATTTGACTAATACTAAGTGTATGGAGAGTTTTAAAAATTGCATTTGGCTCCATCATTGAACTATATTACTACCTACTTTGTGCAATGCAATCACGACGATTCTGTTCTCTTTATCACCCCATTCCATTTTAATATCGTATTTCGATTTAATAACAATCATTTAAAAATTACAGATTCCAAATTCAAATGTAATATTTTTTGATTTTAATTGTAACAGTATTTATGGCCAGACTAATACTAGAGAAGAGGATTGAGAACTTCCTTCGGCTTGGGAGTTGGTGGGTCCCAGGGATAAACAACGATAAACCGTGTGACCATGACCATGCTGTAAAGTTTCCGAAAGTAAATAAGTAATAACTTTGCCGAGATAAAACCCGTTAAAATAGTTATTACGTCTGAAAAGCTAACAGATTATCCACCTAAGATGCTGCGGACGCTAACAGCTGTAATGAACGTCGCGCTGAATTAATGGACCCCAACAGACCCGGGGGCCGACAGACCCCGGGGGCCGATAAATCACTGTCTCATGAACATCAGCGGTGGGCCACTTCGTTACACTGACAATTAATGGGTAATTAATAGTGTCGGGAGAAGCCACAGCTCTGTGATTACTTAGCTGTGTATTATGCATAGATATTTGGTAATCCGCGTAAAGTTGTCCCAAGGGATACATTTATCCTGGACTAGCTGCAAATTTCGATCCCGTGGGAAATAGAAAATCATTCCATTGCATCCATTGGAACATTTTTTGGAAAAAAAAATCCTATGTGTTATTCCAAGTTACCCTCTATGTATATGCCAAATTCATGAAAATTGGTTCAGCAGTTTTTGCGTGAAGGAGTAACAAACAAACAAACATATAAACTTTCGTATTTATAATATTAGTAGAATAAAAAGTAAGTAATTTTATATTGTTCTAGATTATAATTTGGATTTGATCAAAATTTCATCCCAATTTCGCGTTTTAATAGACAATACATAAACCTAGCTATAAGTGTCAAGTTTTTATTCGTCTTAGACTCCTATTTTCAGAAAAAAAGGGATCAATTGTTACGCTATTGCATGTTTTTGATCGTCCCGTTTGATAAGACTAGCGATGATTTCAGATTCTGCTTTCTTATCTAGGGGATTTGTATAAATGGAAATTGTCTGGAATTGTCTAATCTGACCTCTGCAACCCAGAAAAGAAATCTAAACCCAACCTAAATTAGGTCTAAGTCGCATACACGAATAAAAATCCGGGTTTCATGTTATTTTCTTTCGCCGTATGGATTCTTTTATTGGTACATGACTTTTTGAAAATAAACTTACGGGCACTGAATCTGTGTTATCCTACCTACTAATAAAATAATAAATGCGAAAGTTTGTATGTTTGTTTGTTTTTATGTTTGTTATTCCTTCACGCAAAAAACTACTGAACCGATTTTCATAAAATTTAGTACACACATAGAGGGTAACATGGATAGTTTTTATCCCGAAAAAATGTTCCTAGGGGATGCCATGGGATGATTTTATATTTTCCACGGGATCGAAATTTACGCGGGTGAAACCGCGGGGAGCAGCTATATAAATATACCTACAATGGAGACATGGAGAAAGAAAAGCATATTTGCAAATTCATTTTTGATTCATTTAAACCAATTCACTATTTCATAGAATGGTATGTTTTTTTTATCCTTACTTTAAAGAAGATAAAAAAATAACAAAATTATTAATGACGACCGAAGTAGTCTTTAACCGACTTCGAACAACGAGAAGGTTCCACTCTACATTTTTTCATATTCATGCCACAATAGATTTGTTAGATTCAGTTGGCATTGTAAATTCTGCAAGGAATTTTTTGTATTGCTCCTCTAGCGGACCGTTTAAGAGTTTTCAAAGTTCCTAAAGCGTTAAGCCAGGTTTTGTGATTTTTTGAATATTGGTAGGTAATAAAAGTTATGGAAACCATTTACAATTACAGAGATGAATCCGTGGAGCGTAGTTAGTAAATGGGTATATTAATAAAATCAGATACCTTAATATTTTGTAGGCATTTGGAATCAAACTCCTCCGAAA
>LUGF01059971.1:52038-65317 GCA_001625245.1 Calycopis cecrops
GGGGGGGGGGGGCAAACGAGCAGTCGGAGCCATTTTCAAGCTACCGACGCCCATAGACATCCATATAGAAACTACACAGATGCGCTGCCCTCCTTTCTCCTACCACTTCTATAGACCACCGGCTACTTACACACTGCACGAAACGCGACAACACAGCTGTCACTTCACGCCGTTCTCGTGTAAGCGAGAGGTACCTCCTCGATCGCGCCGGCCCATTTCGGCTGCAAGCAAGCATGCAGAGTGGCACTACTTCTCACTATCTACTTCTTACTTCTACTTTTCTTCAGTATTACATGCGCGAGATGGCCTTTCATTAAGGTAATTCACAAATTAACATCTATCGGAGCAACAAGAAGCTCGAATAACCCGCGATAGAGTTAGCGCGTGTCGCACGACTCGATGTCTTTTTACACGGCGCTGAATCGATTAGCCGCCGGCGAATGAAGTTTAATTAAAAGGTCTAGCAGCTACCTCGCAACCGAGCTGAAATTGCAAGGCTCTGTACAAGGAAATGGCTGCTCTACCACAAGGGAAGGTGATAATTATCAGCGCTTATCAATCGCTTGATGAACGCTAAGTCACTCGGATAACTAACAACTTTGTTTTTTTATCTACAATTATTTTTGGGGTTTTTATCATAAACTAGCTGCGCCTCGGGGTTTCACCTGCGTAAATTTCGATCCAGTGGAAAATAGGAACTCATTCCATGGCACCCCAGAATTTTATCGAGATAAAAAGTGTGTCAATCCAAGTTACCCTCTATATGTGTGCCAAATTTCATGAAAATCGGTTCAGCAGTTTTTGCGAGAAGGAGTAACAAACAAACAAACAGACAAACAAACAAACAAACACAAACTTTCGCATTTATAATATTAGTAGGATTAGACATATCAATCCCATTACTAACAACTTCGTGATAAAGTTATATAATATCTTTCTAATATACATTCATATCTCGTAGTAGATAGACAGTTGTGATACTATATGTATAGTTGACAGCTTTGCCTACTTTGTGCCTGTAGCCACAATGACGCACTAACGTGTGCCATACTTCAGTAAGAGGTAGTGCCATGGTGTATTGCAGCCGAAACGTGCACGACCGGGGAGGTAACTGTCGCTTACACGAGACCGGCGTGAAGTGTCAGCTGTGCTGTCGTGTTTCGTGCGGTAAGTATACATTGGCCCATTGAGGATGAAGGAGAGATGAAGGTAACACGTCTGTGTAACGTCTTTGTGGATGTCTATGGGCGTCGGTAGTCATGAAAATGAGTTCAACTGCTTGTTTGCCTCAAAATATCCATCCCACAGTTCACACACACGTTCTGCCATACTAATGTAATAGTAATAATAATAATAATGTCGTCCTAGACGAATTTCGGCTAGGTGGTCGAAGTGGCGGACGTCTCAATAGAAACGAGCCATCTGCGCAGGACATACTGTACACTGTTCACTCTCTGTTCCCTTATTTTCGTGTTCCTAAGGGACGGCAGTCCGGCACGACCGGAGAGAAATCAGTGTACTCTCCGAGGCGCGGGGGTGTAACACCGCCAACTTCCTGACTCCGGATGGTTATTAGAAATTGAAAAATTCCAATAACAATTTTTGGTCCGACCCGGGTTTCGAACCCGGGACCTCACGTCTGTGGTTAACATACTTACCACTAGACCACAAGGCAGTACTGATGTAGCTCAGTGGCAAATAAACGATAGCAAACATTCCTGAAAACTGCCACCTAAATCTGCTACGCCAACGTAACTGTAGTACATTACCGTAGCCCGTAGCAAATGAGACGTAGCGCCTAACATTACTCGCATCAGCTGTCCTCACAGTCTGTATGTCAAGCATTTTAGTGAAATATAAAGAGCTTCGCTTACATTGTGGTTTCATAAACCCACGCATTAGTTTTTTATTTCTAATAATCTTAAAAGAGGTTAAATCATAGGTCCATTCACAGGAGGGTCGGTAAAATATGAATGTATACGAAAAGATAGAGAGATCCTTGATATGATAAATGACTAAGATTATACTTTCTGCGGTGGATATAGGCTGATTTCAGATTTCAGAATCGAAAAATTCTACTAGCGCCAATTCATTAACTAAGAAAGATTCTTCATTACCTATGTGTTTTAGTCATGAACAAAATGTGAGTTGAGTTGAGAATATAAAAAAAAACCTATGTAACGTCCTTTCCATATAATTATGTTAATAATTAAAACTAAAATGTACGCAGGATGTCATATAACCGCATTCATGTAGCCTATAATTCGCTACTTCCGGTGCAACGTGTGCAAAATTTATTCGTTAAGGCTCGCCACCACCGATATAGGTATGCTGAGCTGTGAAATTGACTTTAAATTGTTACTACTACTACTACTAGAAAAGAACGTTTGTGTGTCTGTAAAAAAACTAAAGGGCCCAGTTATAGGTCACAGAATTACGAAATTTGAGAAAAGTAAGATAATGGAATATATTGATATATAATTAATTATTTTTTGAATGATTCTATTTTCAACACATCTTCCTTCTATAAAGCAATATCTGAGGCGGATCACACACGGCACGCGGTTGGCGGTGAGGCGGATCTCAAGTTACATTGGGCTCTATGAAATCCGTTGATCCCTAACACACGTACACCGCCAGACCGCGCGGTCGAGCGGCGCTCTCGCCGCGACTGCCACTCCGCGCGGCCGTCCGCGCAGAGAGGCGGTGCCTCACACACAGGCAACCGCGTAACCGCGCGGATCAAGAATTTCAATTTAAAAAAAATTTAGGTATCAACGGATTTCATAGAGCCCAATGTAACTTGAGATCCGCCTCACCGCCAACCGCGTGCCGTGTGTGATCCGCCTAACACGCTAGAGAAAACTACTATACAAACCGGTTGAAACAAGCTATAAAATGATATTATAGTAAGAAGTCTTAATGCTGCACCTATGCCATATGCCAGAAGTCATCTAAGTTTTTATATTGCCAAGGGTTTTTTCACCCCAGAGGGTTTATTAAGAGTTTACATAACACACCACATGGGACAGGAGGTACCGGTCACATAATACAGGCGACATTTTATAGCAATGTTATAGCTGGAGTCTCTAAGCTTCCCCACTGGCGTACTGCCTTTACCACACGCCAAAGTTTACCGCACAATACATCAGCAGCACGCCAGGGCCAAGTTGCGCTGCTTATGAAGGATTGCCCCAAACTTGGCCCTGTAGTTTACTGCGCTTTAATGGTGTCCCAGCGCTCGGCAGCCATTGATAGCTGTTACATGTTAATTATATTACGGAATTTCACATGCCACGGTTTCCCCAGATGTTGACGAATATGTGTATTGAGATAAGTATCAAAGTAAGACGAACTTATTTATTAAATATCATATAATTGTAGGGTTCTCAAAAGTTTAAGCTTTGTTGTCACTCAGTCAATCAAAAAAAATCACCAAAAATCATGAAAGTTAAAAGAGGTGAGAAAAAAGAGAATGCAGATAAAGCAAAACATTTCAAACTTAATAGTTAATTTATAGTTCTGTTACAGAAAAAGAACATTAGAAACTAATATAATAAAAATAATAATAACTTATTTGCACATTCATTACATACATTCTAAACTTGCTATCTAGAAATGCTACAAAAGTATATTAACATATGTTTGTAGTTTGTTTCATTTATAGAGTAAGACTAATTTCATAAAAAATGAGCTCGCAAATGTGTGTTTGCCAATACTCCCGTTGGTACGGAATCATCAGTGTGCGAATACGAACCGCATTTAACACACATTTTTTAAGTTTTTAAGCGCAGCTATTAGTATGGAGAAGAGACTCAGTAAACTATAAATAAAAATTTATTAAAAATCTTTTTCTAGGATTGCACAGAGTCAGGATAGAATCTGCACCACTGTGACAAGATCGCCTGGCCAACAGAGCCATTGACTGATACTAACATTTTGTCAACATGGCCTGTACAACAGTGCCGTTGACTGCCACAAACGTTTTGTCAACATGGCCTGGCCAACAGAGCCATTGTCTGACACCAACGTCTTGTCAACATGGCCCGGCCAACAGAGCCATTGTCTGACATCAACGTCTTGTCAACATGGCCTGTACAACAGAGCCATTGACTGACACCAACGTCTTGTCAACATGGCCTGGCCAACAGAGCCATTGTCTGACACCAACGTCTTGTCAACATGGCCTGGCCAACAGAGCCATTGTCTGACACCAACGTCTTGTCAACATGGCCTGGCCAACAGAGCCACTGTCTGACACCAACGTCTTGTCAACATGGCCTGGCCAACAGAGCCATTGTCTGACACCAACGTCTTGTCAACATGGCCTGTACAACAGAGCCATTGTCTGACATCACTGCGGCTTGTCAACGTGGTTTGGCCCTCGAGCCCTTACTCATAATTAAAACAACTGAGTTAACTCGTGCATCCATCTGTTCGGCGGCGGTATACGGACAGTGGATAAGCACGCACCCGCGCGCACGCGACACTACACAGTAAAGAATATCGACGCAATAAATAGAGGCGGCCGCACCGGACCTGAATATCTGATGGGCGCCGCTGCGGGTGCGTGCGCATTGTTGTCTCACGACTTTTTCATATTGATGACTACCGACGCCCATAAACAGCCGAACAAACACATGCTTTTACGACTGTTTAATAAAGCACTTTTCTACATTTTAATTTTTGATGATGAGGTGAAAAAAATTATCACTTTGTTGTCGGTCTGTAATCACTCTGAATGTAATACGTTTTATCGAGAGTCAGAAATTCCTGTCGATTACTGAAGTCATTTTAGTGACTTTTTAAATAACAACAATTTTCTAGAAAACGAAACGAAGGAACGATATATGTAACTGAAAAACCATTAGGTACAATTTCAGGTTTAGTACGTTTTTAATCTGGTTCTATCAAGCCACTTTAACAACAATTGGTCGTACTTCCCCCATCGATGTGCCATTTGGCCAGTTTTAAGAGACAGGTACCTACAGGTACCAGAGAGAATAATATATCCTTTATTTGATCCAGTGCCGGATTAGCCATGTCGGGGTCTGGAAATTTATCAGAGGTCAAAACCTTATCCTGTCTGCCTATACAATAATACTGTATACCTATACAATATTAAAAAATAATATAAACGAATTTTGTAATCTGTTAATGATGAAATAACTACATTGTGTACTTTTGGATTTTGTATATCATTATAATTCCTCTTTTTAGCTTTCAGGCGCGAGGCCCTAACCTGAAATAGTCTTATTTTTATCAGAAAAAGCAATTTATACTCTATTTATTTATTTCTGTTCGTACTTCGAAGAGTCGAATATCTTTACGTTGATAATTTTCAAATCCGTTAATCATGTGGAGTGTATTTTTTTACTTTATATACTTTCATAATTTTCTTTTGCGCTTTGAGCGCGAGGCCGTAGGCTTTCGCTAACACCGCCCACGCCTTCCGCCGCCAGTGCCTCTATCCTAAACTGCGTCTCACGTATCGGGATATACAGGCCATAAGAGCACAGTGCTCTTATGGATAGCCTGGCTCTTAAAGTAATTAACGTTGGACAATGGAGACGCGCGCCCGGGCCCACAACACCAGAGGAATCCCAAACGAGCTCTTAATAATACTCCGTATGATATCGCCCCAATATTGGCGAACGGTCCGCGGGCGCCTATCAGATTTGGACACGTTGTTGCACTCTCGACCGTATTCCACTGGCATACGGTGCAAATTGTAAACTCTTTATACGACAAAATTGAATTCGGCGTAATAAATTGGTTAACACAATAATCGTGTTCGATGAAGTCGGGACGCAACTGTAAGGACTGCTGTTGACTTTTTTAATGCCATACATTCAATTAGGAAAGAAGGAAAATAATTTTATTGGTTGCAATAACTATAAGTAAACACTTTGAACGTAGGGCACTGCTTCTCGTTAATCGTGAAAGTCGCATTAGTCCATTAATTACTCTGAAATTATGTGTTTGCTTCTATTTAGAAACCCATTACAGGCTATTCTTACTTGATAGTAGATACTTGTAATTTTCACTTTTGTCGGTAGTTCTGACTGTTATTTTTTTTCGAGAGCAGGTGGTTAGTGATCTCCACCCACAGACATCCGCAGGCCTTTAATGTCTTTATGAATTTTCAAACTATCATGCTACTTAACCTAAAAAAGATGCGAAGCTGATTTATATTTAGATAAATACCTATAATTGTAATAGTGGCAGGGATAATGGACTCAATAATTCAGATCAAGTAATAATATTTAAAAAGATTTTAAAATTATTTATAGGGCAAGTTTATAAAGTTTCATAAGTCAGAAGGCGAGGCTGACTTTAAAATATTCATGGAGAATTTACAGTCAAGTCTTCAAGCTGTTAGTAACATAAGTTTATTTTTGCAGGTCAACGCTGGCTAGACTCGAATTAGGAGTCAGTCACTGACTCTGAGTTGGTCATCCCTTGGCTACAATAACACGACCCAACGTTCCATATTTGCCTTTGGTTTTTAAAAGCGTACCGCTGACTTCAACCAGCACCACACGGGAATTACATCTAGCGAACTTTACCGGTGTGAACTGTGAACCAAAGGCTATGCTGTATCGTTTCGTACGGCAATGTATGGGGTAAGACCCCGTCCAGATTGAGCGAATCGCGCGCGTATTAGGCCTCATTACAAACAATTTAACGAGGTGGTCAGGTTTCAAGTCCCTCAAAATTTCACACACGTAGTTAGTAAATAGTAATAAATATAGTTCAGTACTTTTTTATTATATTTAATGTGCAACATAATAATGTAAAAAAAGAAAGACATAAAAAAAGAAACACGACTCGTGAGGGACTTGAACCCCGACCACCTCGTTAAATTGTTTGTAGTCAGGCCTAATACGCGCGCGATTCGCTCAATCTGGACGGGGTCTGAACAAGGGGAACCCACCAGCCTCGTGTTGTATGGATATTTATGGTCAGACTAGTATCCTAGTCTCCTGTTCGAGTGCTCGTATGCCATTTCATCTGAATATCACGGATCGGTCGGGATGACATCCATAAAAAAGTACCAAACTCCTAAATTTGCATCCGTATTATATTATTAGGATGATTGTTGATTTCGATCCCCCAAGCGATAAGAGAATCGACAAAATCCAAACGGAAAAATGTCTTCTTTTCTGGTTTTATCAAAAATCAAACGCAAAATCAAAAAAAAAAATAAGGAATGTTCACTTGATCAGAACAAAAGCCGTAAACTGACCTACAAAACATTATATAGCGAAATACATAATACTAGCAGCTATTATTATTAGTAATAATTAATTAATACATAACAGTTATTACCAGCGTCACGGGCAAAGCTACGAGCAAAAGTTAGTATTTTACAATTTATGTTTTTCTGATACCTAATACATCTTACAAATGGTAATTACCACGGTGCATTGTCAAATATCATAGAAATCCGTTTATTAGTTTCAGCGTGATGGAGTTACAAACATCCATACATAATACATAGATTCCACCAATAAATTCGTAACAAAATAAATCAATTCACAGTTACGAAGATACTTATGATGTGCTTGAAGTACTGGAAATCAATTAGTACGAAAATAACAATACGAAATAGAATAACATCTAGACAAATGAAATTATATTTAGATATAATAACGTAACAATAAACGCTCAATAAATATAAATGATATTGAAATGGCTAAGTGCAAAACGATAAGATAGAAAGGGAAACAGCAAAAATGTTCCGAAAATACCCCGCCCATCATTTTCCACCTTTTTCCAGCTTTCAATTGATGCCAAAATGTCTTTGAGTATTGCTGCCTTAAGAATCCAATATCAATGTTCTGGATGATCACTGGTCTCTGAGACCCACCAACACTGGTCTGGATGTGTGGTGTTATTTTAAAGAAAGAGCTACCGAACTGCGGACGCGCCCGCCTGAATTGATGCTATGCAGCAATTGCGCTACTAGAAATAAGTCGCATCGGTTCTCTATACATAAACCTAGTCTCCAGATTCTTATATTGGAACTAATTCTACGAAGCTAGTTTTTACACGTTTTTCGTCCTAAACCTTTTTCAGAGATTTTTGAACAGAGTTGCTATAAGTAAGTCCTGTATCTCCTACCATTTCCAGAGTCTTTAAAGGGCAAAAACTGTACGAGTGGTCCCTGCCATTTTGATAGACGTTTGCTGTACAGTGTAAGGCGGATAACACACTGCAGCGCTCACAGCCGCGGTGTGCGGTGAAGCGGATCTCAAGTTGCATTGGGCTGTGTTAAATGCGGGTAGCCGGTGGCCCGTTGGAGGGGGGGTTGGGTATGATAGGAAGGCAATCTATCATACCCCCCTTGAGATCCGCTTCACCGCACTATAATTCAATGTGTACAGTCAACATTTTATTAAATATCAAACTAAGCAACATTTCTAATAAAATATGTTTATTTGTTTAAATAATATATAGATCACAGTCGTGTTAAGCTCAAACTTACAGTGGAGCGCGGCCGCCCAGCACTTCGAGCGTGAAAAAGTCTTGTTACATTTCTTTCAAAGACTCTTTACACTTTTTTCAAAGCTTTGTTGCACTTTTTCAAGTTCTTGTAACACTTTTTTCAAGGCCTTGTTACACATCTTTCAATACTCACACACACACAGACAGACACATGATGATAGTCACATCTATTTACGTCGTTGACTTCTTGGTACAACCCCCTTTAAAGCAGGCCAATTAGTGGCAAGTGGGTTCTAGCGTCACAAAGCTCAAACATCGCCTGCAGCAGTAAGTGCCCGCCTTCTTACTTCTTTGTTGTTCTCTTGACGCTCGCTCTCTTTATAGTCGCTTGTAGAGTCTGCGCGGGGAAATGATCTCTTCAATTAGAGACGTTTTGCGTCACTCGTAATGCAAAGCATTAGAGTGCTTTGCGACTGAAAAACATAGCTTTTTGTAACTGGTAAATTGTACAACTATCGTTATTAATAATGATATTAGCGAGCGACTGGAAAGAAGTGTTTGCCAACCGCAATGCATCTGTAAGAGTAATTCTTAATGCTTACGTCATTAGGTACTTACACACAATCACACACACACATCGCAAAAGTAGCCGGATGTTTATGGGCGTAGGTAGCGATCAAACGGCACCGACTGCTGGTCTCCCCCCCTGTACCACAGTGTAAATATAGGTAGAACTTGTATTGTGCCTGTACTGTAAAAAACCTACAATAATTGAAGCACCCCATATTTCTATTTTCCAAAATTGTATTACCCTATGTGTATAAATTTAATATAACACATTGACTGTTAAAAATGTATTTCTTTTTGTCTATCTGTATGTATATAACTGTGTGGATTTAAGATTTTAAGATTTCACTACCTCTCCGGTAGTGTCAACCTATTTCAGCTACAACACATCACCCCTTTTATCCCGACGACTTGTTAAGTACCCACATTATTATAAAGTTTCTTTTCGCGAAGCCCTGATGTGTAAAAGCCTCCGTGACACACTCATGGCCGCTTGTAAGTACGTATGTGATTTATTGCGCTGTCGTGTCGGGAACGGCGCTTGTCTCGCGTCTTGTTCGGTGCCCGTTTGCGATGTCACCTCGTCGCCACCGAGCCCGGGTACTAAGGAGCACATGTCACGAGTACGTGGCTCGTTTATGGGTATGACAACCGCTTCACCATTAGACGTTTTTATAGCATAGGAAGCAAACGAGTTTTACAAGAAAAATACTATAACTGAATATTAGGGATACTTCTTCTTACTTTATTTCAATGGATTACTTGGAGCATTTTAACAACGATCGATGTTATAGACATTAATATAGTTGTTATGGGGTGGAGTGGAATACTTGCGATGTAGCTAGTCGGCCAGCAATGTTGACTTGCTGCAAATAAGTGGTCGGCAATCCATACACTCTTCTCCAGTGACTCCTCGAAGATGGAATACTTCTTCTTACTTTATTTCAATGGATTACTTGGAGCATTTTGACAACGATCGATGTTATAGACGTTAAAATAGTTGTTATGGGGTGTAGTTGGTTACTCGCGATGTAGCTAGTCAGTCGACCAGTAATGGTGACTTGCTGCAAATAATTCGTCGGCAATCCATATACTCTGCTCCAGTGGCTCCTCGAAGCTGTTCTCACCGCGGCCACATCCCGGAAACCGCGTCGACTCGCGGGCTGAACCTGGGGAAGGGGGCCCGGAGATTCCCCGGACTTCTCCGGCCGTCCTCCGGATTGTTGTTCTGGCTCACAGCAGTCCACTTTCGGTGGCAGGACTCCCAGGCAATCGCAGGATGGCCTCAAGGTGACAAATGGGATCTAGTTATTGTTTGCCAAATTGCTGCATTTTGCGATATTAAAATGAAGTGGGGTGATAAAAAGAATATTATTGCTGTGATGACCAAAGTAGGTATGGAGTCAAATGCAATTCTTAAAACTTTAAATACACTTGGTATTACTTAAATGTTTGTGTGGGCTATTAATAGGTACAATGAGGCTTCCTCTGTTGTAACAGAGAAAGATCTGGCCATCCACGTAGTATTTGCACATGAGTAAGTAAAGAAACGTATACGTCTCTTTACTCTGTAGTATTTGTACGAAAAAGGTAATCTAAGCAGTAAGGAAAAGAATTCGAAGAAATCCTGTCCGAAAGCAAAAGATTTTATCTCGGGAAATAAGGATAGCACCCAGAACCATGTCGCGTATTTTAAGAGATGACTTACTTATAAGAGACGCACTGGTCATTTCTTAACTGATAAATTAAAGATGAATAGGGTGGTGAAATCGAAACAACTGCTGAATCGGTACGCAAAGGGACGTCACAGATAAATTTTTTACGGATGAGAAATTTTTCAGCGGACGTCTCGGACTTCATCAGAGCTGAAGACTGGCCGTTGTCTAGTCCGGATCTTAATCCGCTGGATTATGTTTTATAGCTTGCTCTAAGCGCCATGATAATTTGGAGTCCCTAAAACAATCCATACGATTGGCAGTCAAGTAGGTATTTCCCCATGGAAAGAGTATGTGCTTCTATTGTGAAAGGGGCCCATGGAGGTGGGAGGAGAAAGGAGGGCAGCGCATCTGTATAGCCTCTATGCGGATGTTTGTGGGCGTCGGTAGTCATGAAAATGGCTCCGGCTGCTCGTTTGCCCTCATATATTATAAAAAAAAGTGGCCTCAACGTTTTAAAGACTGTATTGCAGCCAATGGAGACCACTTCGAATAACCTTTTTATATTTTGAATTGTTTTATATTTGTGTATTATACTAACACACTGTAAAAGTATAAATGTTACTTGCAATAAAAAAGTATTTTTTTTTTCTTTGTAACAAAACTTATGGCTAGACTAGGTATAGTTAGAACATCTCTTTAACACTTTAAAACATCGTATTTAGGTATTTACCAAAGTCCTTGTGTAAGAGTTCTCGAACTTTGTCCTCATTGTGAAGTAGGAGAGCAGTAAATAAAGCCACAATCAAGCTCCGTAGTTAACCGTTATTTAATTTCCGTCGGTAAGGGCTGCCGGCTGATCAGACCGACAGCAAACGAAGCTTGGTGAGAAATTTAACTACCTATGAAGTAGTGTCAACAAAAACATTATTAATTTTTTTTTTATTATCAAGCAAAATTATCTGCCCACTCGAATTTTGTTACGTTAGTTATCTCTATACTCTTTAACTCGGCGAGAATGTGGTGGCAAAAGATTACATAAAGTATGTGGCGGGGTGTGACATACCCCAAACAGAAAGAGTATTATTATAAACAGGTTTCTTTTTGAAATAACGTTAAATAACGAGTTAATATTATAAATAGTCATTATTACATTGTAATAAAAGAAAATTGATACTATAATTCTGTATATTTTTATTTTTTTATTCACAAAATCTAAGGCACTTGTTTTTCGTAACAAAAATAAGCATCTTCTATTTAACTTCACAAAATGTCTAAAAACATTTAAAACCTGAATACTTTGATAAAATAAGACTATAAAAACAAAATATAAAATCAGTTAAGTGTTTAAATCAAAATTAGTACAATTTTTGAAAAAAAAATTGCATGTGCTACGCCTAGGCCTGTAACGATGGTCATCGAAATGCTCAAATACGTCGATCACGCCACGTTTCACTCGCTCAACCCCTTCCCTCCAGCTACACGAAAACGCTAAAATGTAGTATAGCAAATTAAAAAGTTATGTCGATGTAAACACTATTAGGGGTGTGTCACACCCCACCACATTCTCGCCGGGTTAATATTTAGTTACTGACTAGTCTCTACTCATAGATTATATATGTACTATAACAGAGAGTCTATACAAAAGTAGAGCCAGTAACGCAGAATGTATTGATAACCGGTTGGCTCAGATGAAAACTCGAATGGAAAATACGCGTGTTACGCCTACGGTTTTTCTTGAATACCAACCAGTTCATGAATAGTATATATGTTCAGAATACGTATATATGTATATTCTGAATACGTATATATGTATATGTTAACATTTTGCACCTTCCTTCTTATGACACAAATCTCACGATATTAGCATTAGTAGGCTATCATCCTCATTATCTGATATCAGATTACATCGAGAGCTCTTGTCCTGTTGTTGACAGCCGGGGCACCGTTAGCAGACCCGCGGGGGTTAAACGGGGGACAACGGGGACAAAAATATAGAAATAACTATATTATTAATAATAATATAATATGTGGACTAACAACAAGGTGACAAGTAGGCCCACAGGCGGAAGGGGCTCTCGGTCAGAGGAGAATCCCAACTAAAAAAAAGCATCTATGTGTACAAAATTCATCGGATGGACCCCACTAGATGAATTTGCCACGGGCCTCGAGCGGAATAGTTACGAAACTGATCGAAATATTGAGCTTCGATGATAACTCAAGACGAAGATAAAATATTGAACTCCCAAAAAAATTATAGCTTTCTTGTGAAGAACAGTCTAAAAACAATGTTTAATAATCATTAGGAGAGGAAAGACAAACAAATAATTATGTAGAAACTTTGTTGCCGACCGTACCGTCTTGAGTTAATTTAATCGGTGGAAACGGACGGCGTAGTTTATCTTAAAAAGCAATTCCCGAAGAAAACAAGTGGAGGGAGTCAAATAACTTAATTTTCTCGCAGATCACAATTTCCTTATCACCAACGAGTTCGATTCTGCGGAGTCACGGGCGTGTCGAGTGTAGCTAATCAGTTTAGTTACTTATCTATATCTTCGTTAAGTTATATGATTAGTATCATTATGTCACAGCCAATTTACGGAATG
>LUGF01059971.1:65506-77066 GCA_001625245.1 Calycopis cecrops
ATCAGTTTTTGATCTGCATAGTAGAAGTTTCAGAAAAACTTGAGTAGATAAATTAAACTATTGTATATACAGGGTTATTTTTGGTCACCGGCCAAATTTTCAGGTTTGGTTCAGAGTCAATAATACATTCAATTTATGAAATAAAAAATAGTTAAAATATAATTAGATACAATTACTTTGTCCCATGTTGTAAAACGTATTTATTGGTCACTACGTGCATCACACTCGCGACTCACGGTAGGCGGACGTCACTTGAAGTCGATACATTTCGTGTAATAACAACAATCGGATGTATTTTTAGAGACAATTTCAAATCGATTTTTATTTAACCAAATATTTCGATTAGACGATAAAATTTAAAACACATCCTTGGAATGATATCTACTTCCTTATTTTAAAATTTGGCTGGTGACCAAAAAATAACCCTGTACAGTTACTACCCCTTTATGAAATAGGGTGAACATATTGTGTTGTTGTGTTTTTTAACATACACAGCGAGAGGGATGTTTATGCTGCATCGCAGTCTAATTAATGATCAACGCCTTATTGCATAGCCAGCACTTCACTCCGGTATTATGTGAGCGAGAAGTGTTTACTCCGACTGCTCATCCACAGAACCTATGAGATTGCTTCTTACAATGATTAATATTTATTGATATCAGTTGAGGGATTAATAAATAAAAAACGTTAATAATTTTGAATATTGTTTTTTTTTGGTAAATGCATATTACCCAGACAAACATTCGAAATATGGCAACGATTAGCTCGTTAACTTACAAGTAGAAGCGGGTTTATGGTGTCGTGTAAATAAATAATTACTTATTAAATAATAACAATGATGCAACCGTTTTATATAAAAAATGATTAAAATTAATATATACAAGCATAACTCGCATTCACCCCCTGGACTATGTCGGCTTTAGGAGATTATATACAGGATGGGCGAGAAAATATCAAAAAAAAATTTCTGAATATGATTTCAAATAATAAAATTTTTATTTTAAGCTAAATAATTATAAAGAGTAACAAGGCAAAATAAAAAAACCAACCATGTTCATATCATAATGTAGTGACAGTACTTTCTCTTTTGCCTATGGGGGTCTGTAATCACTTCGAAAGTCTCTTGTCTACTAGTATACCGTTCCCTAGAAATATTACTATAAAGGAGATCTAAATTAAACATTAAACTTATTTCAACAATAATATAATCGTAAAGCCGACATATGTACATCTAATAGTCTTAAACGTATTAAGTACTTACAACCAAACTATTCACACATCGATTAAACTTGAGATTTCAATAGAAATAAGACAAGTCAATATTTACATTATAGTGACTGGCAGTTAAGAAGGCACAAAGTTTATTAGATATGTAACTTAACTTACAGTTAGTATATTAAATGTTATTAGTTCATAAAATATTGGCTGCTTATGTAAATATGTATGAAGTATATTTATACTATGGTGATTCATATAAATATTACGTAGTTGTGGCTAGAACATTATTCAATTTAGGCTGTTTATATCAAAATGTAAAAAGTGACATGAACTATTTTCATTACAACTAGCAAACGCTACATAAGCATATGATTTTCCACTTAATAAAGTACTTAGCACAAACAAGTATATTCATACTACCTATTCTGTATAATAACACCTGTTTTTATAAAACTCATTTCCACGTAATAAAGTATAATTATCAAAAATTTTCGTTTGCACGGTAAGGAACATTCAGAGGTAATTTGTATTAAAATATGTTGTGCGTTTTTTTTTGAGGTTTTCAAGACTTCGTTGTATCAGAGAAAATATAATTTGTGTACACTTGGTACACGGCATTCACAGACTGCAGTTGAAGTTTTTGTAATGAAATATATGGCATTTTTTTCTTCCCTAAGTATTACAACTAACACCAAACCAGGATCGATACACTAAAAATGATCTAAAATTTTACAAATTTTAAAAGGTTTGTACACAATTTGGTATATAAAACAACATTTTTTGTATATTTGAAGAGTTGTATAATAAGGCACTAATGTCTACTGTATTAAGCACCTATACATTTTACCTACTTATATATACGTGTGATTTTGCACCAAATATAATTATTGCTTGCGTTTATTTGTGCTAAGCGAGGTTGTGCCTCCTAAATTATTATATTAATAATAAAATTTAATAATTCCTATTTAATATAATATTCAATGACCCGGAACGGTCAAACCTCCACACATTGTATTTTAACATACACAGTATCACACTTTCAAACGATTTTTTTATTTCTTACACCTTTTTCATAACCGTGACTAGTTAAGTTATATAAATAGTTATTTATGGTAAATTTTGAAACATTTTTATAATTTTTTCTCGAAAAAAATGTACAAAAGTTAGCATTCGATAAACCGTTACAAAATCTCATGAGGCACACTAGTTACAAGAGATATGTACAAGAGATTTTCATTTTTTCCCAATTTATTAGTAATATCAGTAATCATATTAATAGGTAAATAATACTAGGGCGCAAACGTGATCACCCTATACACAACAAACTCACTTTAGACCCATTCAAATGTATGAAATTTATTATCTACACAAAACTACTGCCAAGCGACACAACAGCGCATCACCGTGCATACATCCGACGTCAAGTCCAAAACTATATATAGTCCTAGAGCCAGTGAACGTTTTTTGAAAAAGTTTACGAGTCGAAAATTTTATCAACATTTTAAAGCACTTTTTGTAGTCCATGTTTCACGAGAAAGTTTTCACATGATTTTAGAACACGAAAGTTTCATCATTTTTTACACCTGTAATTTGGTGACACCTAGTAACGATCCATGCTGCTGGAGTCACGGCTGGTGACGTCACTGGCGGCGTCGGTGGAACTGTCAGACATGTTGGACGACGTGTCGTGTCGTGTCGTGCCGGACGTGCCGGCCGTGTCGCTGGGCAGGCCCAACTCAGTTGGCTGGTATCAGAGATGTTCGTCGCGCCCGTTCAGTGGCTGCCGCTCCGTGTGGTCCGAGGGGCGGTTGCGTTTGAAGAAGCCGCACTGAAAAAAAAATATTACTTGTTAGTGGAAAAATAATATAAATGCAAAATACATTTCACTTATGTAATATTTAATCCCTGACTTTTGTAGAAATAAACTACAGCGCATACTCCGTGCATCTTCCGCATTTCGCTACTCATATTAAGAGGTGGATGAGGGTCTTTTTTGTGGTTCGAGTTGTCAGGGGCGGCTTTACTTATAGGGCTGTGTCCCCTCGCACCTCGTGTTTAGGGAGCGCCAAGAACTGGCGTTAAGCAATCGATCGAGAGATCATTTTGACTTTGCATTCCCACACAAAAGTATTCCAGGATGTTGATGGCCCCCCGGGCGCTACATGTGCTAGGACTGCTGAGAGTTATTGCTGCTGTGTTACCTTGTAGAGCGCGAGGATGAGCAGCAGCAGCAGCAGCGCGCCCACGACGGCGGCGAGGATGATGGCCCACAGCGGGATGGAGCCCGAGCCGAGCGCCGCCAGCTGCGGCGTCAGCAGCGTGTGCGCCTCCGCCGTGCGCCAGCTCTCGTGCGTGGGCGCCGTCTGCAGCGCCAGCCGCGTCACGCGCGCCGCGCCCAGTGACGACAGCTTCACGGCGCGGGAGCCCACCAGCTGAGGACATAGTAGACAGTACATTTTAAGGTGTAATATTCACATTTCAATATATAATATATAGCATCGCCTTAACAATGATATTGCTATTAATTTTGTCCAGGCGTTGTGTTCAGTTCGGTTCGATTACTACCACCAGGGATGGTTCGGTTACTTTCGATTATTTTCGCGTACATTTGATATGAGAAGTCGCGACAGAGGTAATTTTGTTTCAAGATGTGAAGTCGTTAACCACGCATTCATACATTTAAATATTAACATTGAAGTCGTTAAATAATAGTAATAGACTACCCGTCCGATATGGACGGGGAGTGTAAACATGTCCAACTCACGTCATTGAGCACGGTGGTGTTGATGCGCGAGCGCAGCGCCAGCCACACCTCCTGCCCCCGCAGCAGGCGGCCCGTGCGGCAGCGCAGCACCTCGCACTTGTACTTCTCCTGGCAGCGCTCCAGCATCGCCTTCAGTTGGGGGTCCACCTGGAGGGGGGAGAAGAATTGTATCAAAAGCGGAGCAAAGGAAGTGGTGCTAAGCGACCAATAAATATACACAGCTAGAAATCTTACAAATTCGATGCCTTCCGTTCACCGGAAATGCACGAGCATAGCTGTAACTTCGTGCTGATAAAGATAAGGGTATTGGTACACCGTATTGTCAGCATAATTGGGCATAAATGCAGCATTGGCATATTACATTATTTTGTCTTCAACAAACGCCATTACATTGTGATGAAGGTAGTTCTCGCATCTAGTTATAGTTGCTGAGTTCTGGGAACTTACTTCATCTTGACGACGCCGCCTGGTGCTCTCGCGCCGAGCTGACGAGCTGTAGCCGCTGGAGCTGCTGGAGCCGGACTGGCTGCTGGAATGGCTCGAGTGACCTGCAACGTTTTACCGTTAGCTGTTATTACAAGCTAAGCATAATCAAGCGAGACTACTAGACTACTGACGCCCAAAAACATCGGCGTATGTAGATATATTGCCCTTCTTCCTTCTCTACCCCTCCCTCTTCCAATGTAAACTGAAAGCAATCCACACAAAACGCGACCAAACAGTTGCCATTTACGCCAACACATTTCAAACCCTCGTAAATAAGGTGATAGTAGGTCACATATTTTTGAATTCTATTATTGTAATAGTGACTGGCCGTCAGTAGCTTTAAAGTACATATCTAGGATCCATGTTGGTCCCTGTGCGATTAGAAAGTTGAAGTTCCAAAAGTTCCAATGAATTTTACTTTTAACCAAACCATCTCCTAGAATCATGTCATGCAATTGCTTGCTTTTTATCTAACTCTTATTATCATCAGCCTCTGTCTGTCCATTGCTTGAGAGGCCCTTTTCTTCTCAAAATCATTCAATTCGATTTGTTTATTTACTATACTAGCATATTTGTTTAATTTTACCTAAGTAATATTACCTGATCGTGAAGAATACGAGTATCCACCGCTGCTTCCATCGCTCTGCCCACTTGAGTAACCTCCTTGCTGGTAGCTTCCGCCTTGGAACCCAGCACCCTGACTTCCTTGAGCACGGTAACTTCCTCCATGCCCTTCCTGGTAGCTTCCTTGACTCTGACTTCCTTGATATTGGCCTTGGTGGCTTCCCTGTGCTGAACCACCTGCGTTGGTGACGTCAGCGATGCCGTATCTGAACTCGTTGTTCGCGTTTGATGCAGCGAAGGCTCCGAAGCCCTCTAGTTTGTCCTCCTCCTCATCTCCCACTACGGTAACGCTGGGACTGCCTGCCCCCCGATATGTTGAAGAGACGGCGTTCATCAGGTCTGAGTTGACGGTCTCCGTGGTTGCCCAGGTTCCATGGACGAAACCTTGGCCGCCATAATTCTGGTTACTGTTTCCAGAGTTACTGTTTCTCTGGTTATATCTGAAATATAAATTATTTTGTTATTTTTTTATGGTATATAAACGAGAAGTCGTTACCATTTTCATGACTACCGACGCCCATAGTCATCCTCATAGAGGCTATATAGATGTGTTGTCCTCCTTTCTCCTCCCAAATCCTTGGGCCACCGGCTTACACACCGCAGAAAAGGCGACAGCACAGCTGTCATTTTACGCCGGTCTCGTGTAAGTGAAAGTACACTAAATTCAATCATGACCAACGAATATATAAACTATATGCCACTTTAAAAAAATACGCTATAACTATGTTCGTAATATTAAACGGAACTATACCTGTTGAATGAGCTTCCGGCTTCACCCTCATGACCCAGAGACCCATACTCGGTGCTGGTCTCGCTCTGGGATATGATGTTGTGGTTCTCATCGTACAGCACTGTCCGGTTCTTCACCCGGACTAACTGACCGTCGCGATTGTAGCCTCCGACGTCCACGGACCCGCCCTGGGTGTTCACATTCTGACCGTAGGCCTGACCTTGGCTGTATCCACGTTCTCCATAGCTTCCTTGACTTTGACCACTTTGACCATAACTACCTTGACTGTATCCACGTTCGCCATAGCTGCCTTGGCTTTGACCACTTTGACCATACCCGCTCTGGCTTTGTCCGCTTTGTCCATAGCTTCCCTGGCTTTGTCTGAAACCGCTCTGACTATACTGTCCTCCACCACGATTTGAATTTTGAACGGCAGCTTCTAAATTCTTCCTAATGGCTTCCTGTTCAGCCGCACTCAAACCTTCAAATCCAGAGGATGACCAGGTCCGGTTGTATCTGTAGGTGCCAGACCCTCCTCCCACCTGATCGTTGCCATAGCCCTGACCAAACTGCCTGTTGGCTCCCTCAGACCCTTGTTGTCTATATACGGCGGAACTTCCACCCTGTCCGTACGTTTGCTCGCGGTTGCTGTTGCCACTGGATTGACCTCCAGACTGGGTGCGTAAGATTTTTCCATCGCTGGTGTATTGTTCTTCCCAGTAGTCTGAAAATATATTAATAATTTTATTACATAATTACAAGACTTGTTGATACTTTATGGATAACAATATAAATGTCACATTTAATTGTAATTGCTTAAACTGTTTAAATGGTTGTGATGATTTATGGAAGTAAGGATGATGACCGTGATTAATACACTCTTCCATTATTACATCATCTATGATATCTATTACGTCTACGATAAAAAAAATTATGTATTGTGGATAAACTCAGACTAGTAATTGAAAAAATATTTAATAGCTTCTTGAGGCACCCCGTATTGGGGACACCACAAAATATCTAGGAAATACTGTTTGAAACTTACTTTGTCCATAGTATCCGCCGCCGCCGCTCAACTGGGACGCCGTGTACATCTCGCTGCTGATCATAGCTGAAAATAATGACACAGGTAAATACACGCATACGTAATTTCTACGAATTTTATGCATTAAGTAGCAACTATTTTATTACTATTTTCATACGTAGATTATACCGAGAAATGATTATCAAACCTTAGTTTACTCTAGTATATTTATGGATCTTTAAACTTTTTAAGAAACCGAATAGTAGAATATCAAAGTAATCCCCAATATTTTACTAAATACTATCTGTGGCGCCATCTATCGATAATGGGTCTTACCAACTCAGTAACCTTCGTGGGCTCATGCACAACAACTTTGCTAAATCATACATCATCTCATAAATTCCTGTTATCACAGAATGATCTTAAGAGCTCCTGGTCCAGCTAGGGTCTTAGGGTGGTTAAGGTGGTAAGTGGTGATAAGGCCAAAGGGCCTTAAGATCATTGTTGTAACCATAAAAGCGGTGACTTCTCGATTTAAAATTATCCAAGCCCGAACCCCGCCAGTGATTAATCCGGTGATAAGCGAGGAGCTTACCTACAAAGGCCTCGTGGAGGAAGGCGCGTGCCGCCTCGAGCAGTGAAAGGCAGGAGGACTGCTCTCGTGCTCTTACTCCTTGGAGGGTCTGCCGCTTGTGTATGTGGCGGGCGAGGACGCACGAGGGCATCCGTTCCCATTACCCTCGTCGTAAGTGGAAGGGGAGGAGCACCTGGAGGTTTTTGCGAGCTTATCTACGTACCTTCCTTCTCTTTGGCGAGCAGGTACGCGTATGGGTTCTGCACGAACAGGTTGGCGGGGTTGACGTGCCGCGCCACGTCACACGTGACGTCACCGGCCCACTGCGGCTGCACTAGCAGGTACATCAGGTTGTCGCCTGCAACACCACACTCGTCACAACATTTTGCACTAATACTGCATAACCATCTAATCGAGCTGGCACGACCAGGGTCCTAACTCTCGCTCGCTCGATACTGCCGTGAAATGACAGCTTTACTGTCGCGTTTCGGCTTGTGATTTCTCACAAACTAATAAGTAGGAAAACGTACCTGCATAACAATTACGCGGATGTCATCCGTTGCCTTCTTATATTATTTACAAAAATAAATCACATAGTCACGACCAGGGAGGTAACTCTCGCTCAAATACGAATCATGACGCGAGATGTTCTTGTCTCAAGTGACTAATTATAAGGATGGTATAAAGAAATGCCATACTGCATAATCGAGGACTAGAAGTGTGGATGTTTGTAAGTGTCGGAAGTCAACAAAAGATTTTCGATGTTTGTTTGCATCTTTACATTTTACATAAAATAGTATCCCACTTCTGAAAGAAGGGTCAGAAGTAGGATACTATATACTATAGCAACATATTACAAATTTACGCAAACTCTGAAGAAAACAGGCCAAATTCCCAACATAACTTGTCATCGACAAAAATAGTCAAATAATAGCTTTGAATATCTTTAACCTATTCTGTAAACGTGTCTTAATAGACAGTCCTAGGAAATGTCCATACAAGTAAAAATTAAAACTGTTGTAACAATTGACTGTATTTAGTAGCACACACTTCTTTCCCGTTCTACGTAGCATGTTGCTCATGCGAACTCGTAATATTGTTATCTATGCTAGCGTTATAGAGTTTATCATTTCAATAAGGGTTAGTTACTGACCGTCGAGTGTCTGGTAGGGCCACATGACGTAGAACTCGGCCTCGTCGACGGCGAAGGGCCCCTCGTTCTTGACGTTGTACTTGTGTATGACCTGCGGGCCCAGGCGTGTGTCGTCCTTGAGGGCTGATCCCTCGGAGTAGAGGGATGTGTTGTAGTGCAGCTCCGGCGGGTCAGAGGTACTGTAAGAGGTCACAAATAGCCAATTAAAGCTATTAAGCTCCGGCGGGTCAGAGGTGCTGAGGTATACAATAAAATAAAATCTTCCTAAAACAACAGCTTGCTCATTATAATAATTGATGTTGTCTTAGCCTAAATTCTACTATGACGCAAATCTCAGAGATAATAGCGCAGGACATCTTATGCACAAGTGTGTGCACAGACTCAAGTGGACAGGTCTGTGGTTGGACATGCTTGCCTCTAGACCACGAGCCAGTCAATTTATACATTATATACTTAATAAAACTTAAAATGTTTACGACAGATCATAGAAAGGTCAAAAGCAAAGATACCCGCCTAGACTGACATTTAAATGCTTATTTATATTATTGGCGTTAAAAAACGATATTTATAAAGATAAATATCGTTTTTTAAAAAGCGATAAACAGAATGTCTCGTCGCGAGGACTCTATTGAGGCATAGCATTCGTTGTATAAGTAAGTAAATGTAGTTATTTAATAGGTTTGTAATCCATTTTGAGTGGCAAACAACAATGCATTCTCAATGCTAACAGAGTATATTTTTTCTCGAAACTGAATTTCTGCTGTGGAAGCCGAAGAAGACCAATACAGCTTCATCAAATAGATATGAATGAGACATTCTCTGATGAGTGAGAAGAAACACGCGCGCTATGGTAGTGTTAGATGAGCACCTAACCGGTACGACAGTATTATTGGAGGTGGAGAAATCGTGGATCGATTGGGGTTAAACTCTACTCTGTAAGTATCCGACTGTTCGTAGTCTAACGTGTAGGAGCCTGTCCCGATATAGATAAGCGTTTTGACTCGCGTGTAGGCACTCGCGCGTTGCCGACATGCTAGAGCTACACACGTCGCGTCCAGACGCGTCTATCACTCGCAGGTACGCGAGTCTACTCGCGCGTAAAACGCTTCATCTGGACAAGTTCTAAGTATAAACCTGTCTACTCACGCTATGAGCGAGAGCTCGGCCTTGACGACGACGCCTATGACGAGGTGGCGCGTGTTGTCGCCGGTAGTGCCTTGCTCAGGGTTGGTGGAGTTGGTCTCCATGTCGAACTGCAGCGACGTGACGCGGGAGTCCACCTCCAGGATCACGCGGAACTCCACCTGAAACACCATCATCATCATTAGGACAGTTGGTGGCGTAGAGCTAGTGACGTAGAGTTGGTGACGTAGAGTTGGTAACGTAGAGTTGATGACTTAGAGTTGGTGAAGTAGAGTTGGTAATGCAGTTGCTGCTTGCCTTCAGCTTAGGACAGCACACACGTTACTTTTAGCAGCGACGATCGGCGATTTTGCGACTGCATCGAAGCTGCGTCACGACTTAGCGACCCTCTGCATCCAGTCGAGGCATCGAAGTCGCGCGTTTAAGCAACTGCTCCGATGTTCGATATGTAACATTCGCAGTTCGATTTAGTGGCAAAGCGAGCGCCGCGTTCGGCGTGTGTAAGTGTGCGATCTCCGATGCTAATACTAGCATGTGTGCGGTACATAAAGATATAAAGTAACGCGGTAGCCCATAACGCGCTACTGGTAAAAGCATAACATCGTCTACTTTCTGACTATAACTTGTCAATACTCTAGATTAAATATCAAAATCAAAGTATTTCAAAATAGGATTGTACGAATCTCCCGGTGATCGTCAATAACACAGGTTCAATCGAAAAACTCCATGACCACTTCACGGTTCGAATCGGAGTTTGGAAAAGAAGACAATCTATTGCAGACTTATCCAATCTTAGATACGGCATTAGAAGAGACACTCTTAGGATGAAACTTCTAGTGTAACATGGAAGGAAAAGCAATAAAATTACTTACGCTCTGTCCAGTGGCGAGCGGGTTTCCAAGGTCACATTT
This sequence comes from Calycopis cecrops, assembly GCA_001625245.1. Taxonomy (NCBI): domain Eukaryota; kingdom Metazoa; phylum Arthropoda; class Insecta; order Lepidoptera; family Lycaenidae; genus Calycopis; species Calycopis cecrops. Next base: position 76,134 of record LUGF01059971.1, read on the forward strand.
GAGCGTGGTGTTCCCCGCGTGCTTGCTCTTCAGCGAGCAGTAGATGGGTGTGCGCTCGCCGGTGTCGAGCCGCTCCATCTTGGTGTAGGTGACTCCTGCCGGCAGCACCAAATAGTAGGCTGCTTCGAAAGCGTCCTCGCCGGAATTGTCCACTTTAACATCGATGTTCACGTTTTCTCCGGACCCCAGGAGGTAGTTTACTGTGGGCCTGGAATTATTATCCTTATTACAAACTGACGCCTGAATTTTTGGTTATTTTAGTTTTAAACTAGGCTTTGTTACAATTCGTTGCAACAAATAAATACATAAACATAAAAAATTGTATACATAGTACAGCTATAACAGGAAAGATATGGTAACTTCTTTTTTGTGAACTTGATATGGATTTTTTTTTGCATTTATTATCATACTGTCGATCGGTCAATTCATCGAGTTCTTGCTGCAAGAGATGAAATAATCGGAAGGTGACGAAATTCTCCTAAATATTTTAAGTTGTCTGTGAATAATACAATATTGCTATTTCTAATAGCATTTGCAATGTTGTTAATAAAAAGAAAAAACAATATTGGCCCCAAGTGAGTACCCAGTGGTACACCAAAATCTGTGTAGTATAGGTGTGACACATGGCCATTCACACTCACAAATTAAATAGAATAGAAATGCGTCTCTCAAAGTACGAACAGAACCATTTCAGTAGTGGACCTTGTATTTCACAATAACAACTTGTGCCTTACTTTATCGAATGCACTAGTGAAATCTGTGAATACCGCATCCACTTGCGATCCACACAAATCCACACACAAGGTTGATGAACCTTCTGTATACCACTGTGTGTGTAGCGGGCGGGGTGTACTCACGTGGTGACCGCCATGTGCAGGTCCGGCACGCACACGTTGTCGGGCCCGCAGTTCTTTTGTATGTTGAGCGCGTCGC
>LUGF01059971.1:77077-87596 GCA_001625245.1 Calycopis cecrops
GGCGGCACCGAGACCCCCGCCGGCGCGGACAGTAGTGCGTAACTCATCTTCACCTCGATGGGCGTGAGCTTGTCGCGGATGTCCTCCTGGAAAAAACATGGAACAACCCGATTACAACATACATCTGGAGACGCAACGCTTCGAGGATGTCACATCCACACTCTTAATCTCTTAATCTCAATCTTAGCTCCTATAAACCCTGATTTTGTTATGCAACCGAAATAAGACGAGAAGAATAACTACCAATTCACACCGATGTTATGATTTATGGCAGGTTACCTTCGCGGTAGTGTTTCCGTTGTAACATGAAGGGAAGAAGGAAAGAAAGAAGTGTTTTCTAAACACATTTTACCCCTTCATGTTGCGACTACTACACTACCGTGAAGACTACCTGACATACATCACCTACAAAAGAAATAATATATGCGAATTGGTATTATATTATTCCGATAGCTATCTATCGTACAATCATTTCTACTCATTTCAATGAATCATTGCGTCTATAAAATGCACAACCCAAAATCAAACAACAATCTGGCATTCGTTTCTTTAAAAAGTTAAGAATATAACTTACATCAAGATAGACCATGACGGTCTTGCACTCCTGCTGCCTCTGTGTGAGCAGGATGTGCGTCTTGTACTCCGTCTCTCTTGTCTCCATGAGGAACAGCCGCTTCCTGGTCTTCTGCCGCGAGTCCAAGTCCAGGGTTACCTCGAAGTCTATAGACATACGTACTTTAGTAATTCTCTAGTTTATAGAACTACTCGGTCACAATATCTGCTCACTCTGGCTTGTGATACACTTAGCTTTTATTCTCATATTAAAGTTTTACAGTTTGCGATAAAACTGCAGTGACGTCAGTGTTTCAGCATACTCGTATAGAAACATGAACGTTGAGATATTTTATGAGCTACATATTACCCATGCCATCACAAACAAAAATCATGCAGGCATGGTTAAGTCGATAACTCGACTTCACATTCATACCATTTTCGTTATTATCAGATTTTAACTCTAGATTGGCAAACTATCATAGTGTACTTGTGACGTCTTCAGCGCCAGGTGCACAGATATCGTGGCCGTGTAGTAGTTGCATGTTACACGAATGGGGTGTGGGGTCTACACCGAGTGCGGGGGTGATGGGTGATGGCTACGGAGTCGCTTTATTTACAGATTTTGATGTTCGTAATTTCATTATTATGTTCAAAGGCCAATTGAGCCCTTATATAGTTAGAAATTAAGCAACCTTACAATGAGAATTAAACTGTATAAATTCTTTTTAGAATTATTAAAATAAATTCTTATTAACATATTTATTTTATATTTGAAAGAAATAAATAAAAATAATTGTAAATTAATAATGAAATTATTTGTTTTTGTAGGTATACCAATCGCTTGCTACTCCACTCACCAAAATAGCAAATATATCCCTCCGCTTGGAAAAAAATTAAAATTTAGATTTCACACAATTAAGGGCCAATTCATAAACTACATAAAAGACGAAGACAATAAATTGCTGTTTTCCATAAGTATTTTATGTTCTTGAATTTATAATACATATATTTAATATAGATAGCTACTTAATCCAGAGTACCAGGTTCTTCGGCGTTACATACATGACTTGCTGTAGAATTGCTGTATAGAATGTAGATTCAAATTCACAAAGTTCCAAAATTGATCTGTGATGAAATATTTTACAAATCTAAACTGGATTATCTACAATCCTTTTTAGTTTAAAGAAATGAAGTGTGTACCTAAGTATTTTAACCAAAATGGAACCCTTGCAATCTCGAAGCGTCTTTCTGATAATAATCAGTCGGCCTTAGGGACATAAGGAATCATTTCCGCATGTCCCAAAGCAGCGCGTGCGCACCTAATAGACACAGGCAAATAACCCCAAGACATGGATGACGTGCTTTAGTATTTTACAGTCATTTTCCTTTTTTTTTCTCCTTTTGAACAATCATGAACTCACCGATCTGCTGGTCCACATTGACGCCGTCGTAGGTGAGGCAGAACATGAGCTGCGCGCACACGACGCCGGTGCCGTTGTTGAGGCGGCAGCGCCGGTCCGTCAGCGAGATGAGCTTGCTGTCGCCCATGAACCGGACCTCCGCTGATACCTTCACCACCGGACGGGACCTGGCGGAATAGGAGCAGGACTTGTAAATGGAAGCAGTGGCCGAGTCAGGTACTCGTGGTACTACAGGTGCTCCTAAGGCCCAGCACCCCAATGTTTTTGCAACATCTACTTTACTAATGCGTTAATGTTTAATGCCAAAATGTATGGAGTTCTTGCCAGCGCCTCTAGCGGATAGTTAAACAACTAAAACAGTCCATACTTTTGGGTTGACTAAACGCAAACGCGTTAGGAAATTAAATTGTTGCAATGACACACTCGAGGTGCAAACCATGTCGGAGACAGGAACACAGCTTACAGTTTCTTTAAAAAAGTTTTGGTGGGGAAAAATATCATGGGTTTACGTCTGCAAGTTGGTACGTAGCACTGGCAGGTAGATCATCGCTCTCGTAGCACAGCTACGTGTCGCTACGAGTGCAGCGCTACGGAAATGCAGGTTACTGTTACTTCAAAGCTTTAAATTTTCTCTTTTATCACTAGTAATATGACTAAATTTTTACTGCATAAAGAGTCAATCTAGCAATAGACAGCCTCTTGATACTACCCATAGACATTTCCAAAACTAGAGCTTTTGCAGTCTTCATGATGTCACCTGCATATATGTGTTTTTTCGTTCATCCGTCTTTATCAACGCTACTAGAGAAGTGTATCGAAGTCGCAGTTTTTGCGATACTGATGTGGTTTTTGCAACTCACTTGAGGAACACGACGCTGTCAGACTTGTAGGCTCCCACGGCGAGGTCGGTGTAGTTGTTTCTATCGAGGTCGATGCCCCCTGATAGCGAGAACCCGAAGGTGGTGAGAGTGGGGCTGATCTCCTCAGCGGTGATGGCCTGGGAGTACGTCTCGCCGAGACCGGTCTCAGAGCCGTGGTAGATGTAGACTACGCCTTGACCGTTGGCGCCGCCGTAGGGCGCTCCCACGGCTATGTCTGGAAGTAGCAAGTGAGAAATATAACATCATAATTTGTTATTGAGGGCTGCTTCGTGGTCTAGTAAGATATATTTTGTGCTGTAACTCCAGAACTTCGAACCTAACAAAAAGTTGTTATTGGATTGTTTTAATTCCCTTTCGTTCGGTTCTGTTCGAAGTCAGTTATGCCACTCGCTCTTCATGTCTCTCCGGTCATGCTGGTCTGCCGGTCCATCGGACTAGGGAAGTGAGGAAATAGAGTGAATTTGTGCCCGCACCAGTGTTGCGCATTGAGCTATGCTCAATAGAGATGGACGCCGTGGCCAAATTCTGCAAAGTTTTAGTCATAAAGATATAGTTAACTGCCTTTTGTATTTGAAACACAAAACCTACCTCCGAAACCGTCGTAGTTGATGTCTCCCAGCGAGGTGACGGCCAGCCCGAACCTGCCCCGGGACACCTCGCCAGTGCGCGCGTGGTTCTTACTGTACGACTGGAATGTATATCACAGTTATATTATTATATCACTTGCGCACAGAAGCACCGCACCGTATCTGAAATGTCGGGAGGGAAAGTCACCGTTTAGGTAATGTTAGAGACGCTCCCTAGCTAAGGACGATTCGATAAGGGAGTCGTTAGACCTGTTAATGAAAATTCGATGAGTTTCATACACCAGCCACGGTCACGGGAGGATCAAGGATCTAAGTGCCTTTTCCCATGTGTACAGTCACCGCGCCGTGTAATGTAGGAGAAGTTAAGCCGTTTCATGTGAAAGCTGTCTAAACAGCTCATACATTACTACTTTACACGGCGCGGCGTAACCGTACCCAAAGCATTAAGAATATTTAAGAATTTGCAGGTGGTCCTACACGTGGGAGTCCAACTACTTAAAGAATATAGGCTCGCCAATCAGGGTCTGAACCACACCTTGATGCAAAAATGCATTTCGCGTTTCTTTAAATAAACCTATAATATTTAATAATACAAATCATCCCAAAATTAAATTGTCCGGTTTCTTGATGGTGTAATGTTTATCACTTCAGTCTACTTAAGTCAGGGTAGACTTAAGTAGAAGAGAGATCGAGCAAAATGTGATAACATCATCAAGTCATGGCGGTGTAGCCGGGTCAATAATGACAGAGGTCCCGTCATCTCATTTACTCACCCTGTCCCTCCCTTGATATATGACGTAGATCCTGCCGTGCTCGTAGCCGTCAGTCTTGGGCTTGGTGAACATGGGCGCGCCGACGATGACGTCATCGGCGCCGTCGCCGTCGATGTCCCCGCTGGCGAGACTGTAGCCGAAGTACGCGCCGATCTGCGAGCCGCTGATGTTCTTGATGATGCTCAGCTCCCAAGTGTAGAGGACCACCTGCCAATGAATAGAGGTTCTTAGCTCTTCGTCATATTGCTGTAAATCAACTGAAACGTCAGTTGATATAGCTGAGTAGGTCGCGTTAAAATCCCATAAACTGGTTCTGTGATGATATTCGTTTAAACTATAGAAATCATATACTCGTACTCGTATACTATAGTTGTTACGGTATCTTTTGTAGTGTTGTAGTTGTGTAGTGTTATCCTGCCACGTTTCTTGCGATGATAAATGAAGAAGAATGTACAAATAGTAATAGTCTACATATAACAAATATTTGTAATTATATAATCAAAAAGGAAGTATTATTGCTAAGCAGAAATATCTTCCAGACAATCTTAAATGTTGTATATAAATGGAGGATGAGGACCTCATTTAACTCATCCCAAGCCACGCTTCACCCCTGGTAACGCGTATGTTATAGATGGCGGCAGTCACCAGACTTCTGCTACATGCCTATAAAACCTTAGTGACATACCAATCCCTTCAGGTCAGTTCCTCTGGGCACCCCCACAGCCACCCCCTGCACCCCCTCGCCGGCGAAGTCCCCCACCGTCACCGAGTAGCCCATGTATGAGTCGTCGTACTTCAGGCTCGCCTCGGGGGTCGAAATCATCACAGGCCTTCCATTTATCGTTTGGACCTTAAGTTGACCTAAAAAAATACACGAAAATGAAAATTTACTTGATAAAAATGACCTCGAATGATAAGCTAGGTGGTCATATGCAATATCTTTAAAGATATCTTGAATGAAAGGAAATCGATGCGACCAACAACTTAGAAGAGGATGAACTCATTCCAATACTTATGGAGCTTAGAAAGGATGAACCCATTTCTTATGGCCAAAAACTAGGCTCTGTGTCTACTATCAATATAGATGTAAAATAAAATAAAAAAACAAAAGTTAAAAAATACAAACGAATAAATGTTAATAAAACAAAATTGATAGTTGTTAGTAGACACAGGTTTGCAATCCAGAAATATCAAAATGTTAAAACGATGAAACATTTTCCTCAGTAAAGCGCATGGGGGTTTAATGAGTAAGAATGCATCTGTCTCTTTCTCCTTTGTGAAGTTCTTATTTTAAATTATTAAAATCCACCAATCTCAGCGACCAAGTTATAAGCCAATAGGGTGATTTTGTTTTTTTCATTAGTTTTAAGCAATGGGCGTTTGTGGTAAGCGTTAGACCTGACTATCCCGCTAAGATTAAGTGGGATATCTTTCACCCTAGTCATATACCATCTGTTACATTCTTTTTATTCCTTTTGATAATCTTGGTCTTATTTACACGATTATGGTCTCATAATTCGTCCGGTCAAGAAAAAAACTAGATCTAAGAACAAAGAATACAGTCATATGATGAGGCGTCGCCATTTACATCTAGTCGTGCATCCATCTAGTCAAGGGATGGGGTTGATGGAAGGTCGATACGTTATCGATACTGACGTGACATGGAAAGCTGATGATCCTCATTATTCACGCCGTGACAATGGCATTGCAAGCATAGCAATGAACTGTCGACGAGCGTGGATAATCGAGAATATATTAGTTTTAATTCTCTTCTTAAATATCGAGCATCTACGTGATATAGCTTATTAAGAGAGAAATATAATACCGAATTTTCGTTTGGTTTTCGAATAAAAAAATCTAATCTTTGGAGTATAGATTTTAGTAGAGCAACAATTCTTAGACAGTGTCGATTCTTTTTAAGGCTTTTTTAAAAAGTTATTATTTTATTCAATGAGTATTCGAATTTCAGTTGATTAGATATAGATAAAGATAAGGTGAATGTCGTGTTTAAAAATGTAAATAAACTTGAAAAAACCAATACCGAATTAAATCATAATCAGCAACTAATAGGTAATGTTCTATAGAAAGAAATAGTTTTCACAAAAGAAATTACAACAAACAAACTAAAACAAAAATGTATCCTACATATTTAGGTGAAGTAGCGTCCTCGAATACATGGTTAGAGACATTTTCTAAAGGGTACAATAGCTTTATTAGGGTCAGGTTAGAACTAATATAAATTTCGGGGTCTTCTTGCGATTAAATAGGTTCTATATACACAAGATACTCGTTATTCGACAAGAGAATTAAAGTAAGTGATGCAAGGCCATTACTTATAGGATTATGCGTTCGTAAGCTTCTCGCTATGTTATTCGGTTAAGTAACGAGGTTGTGACGGGTCGTGTTACCTTCCTTCGGCATATAGTAGTCGAACCTTGCGCTAGTGTCTATCGACATTGTGCGGCCTGTGGATTGTCAGTAAAATAACATAAACTCGCTGTCAACTTTACACAGTCAAATGAAATTTCTTTATCATCATTGGAGAACAAAAGTAATTCTATTTCGCATTGATTCACCGAACATTTTTTGGAATATAAGAAATAAAAATAAATTATAATAAGTTAACATAATTCGTCAATTTGCTATTTGTTATCCTGAGGTGTCGCTTCATTCTTTTTTAGCAAATCCCATGACAAAAAGTTTTTAGCGTAAAGTTACAAATGTCAAAATTTATATTATTGAGCTTATACGTTTTGCCCACGTGATCCGAGGCCAAATTCGTACAATTTGATATTGCAAGAGATACTAAAATATGTAAGGCACAGTCGGTGAGTTGTTACTACTACGTTAGTGATATATTTCAATGGGCACAGTTCGTCGTACTTCGCTTCGCTTGTGAAATACGGGCCTATCATTTTCATTGGTCATCTTTAAATGAGCGATAACAAAAAGAGAAATACGCTAAGTATTTTTATAATCAGAATAAAGAAATTTCATTTTCTTAAAAATAAAACATTATTGATCTTATTATATGTATTTTACCTTGCCAGTAGAAGCTGCCAGGGGCGCCCATGAATAGCCTCTGTCCATCCTGAAACAATACGGGTAAACAACTTATATAACTTTATCAAATTATAATTAGATAATATAAAAATACTAGCTGCACTCCGCGGTTTCACTCGCGTAAACTTCGAACCCGTACAAATGTCGAGATGTTGGTTGATTCTCAGACCTACCCAATAGGCACACAACATTTTATGAGAATCGTTCTAGCAGTTACTGAGGAGTTAGTAACTAACATTGTGACACGAGAATTTTATATATAATATAGAGATTTAGCCATATTTTTATTATTAGCATTATTTCCCTCCTGTGAGAGGAGGAAGGCGATGTTAAAATATCGATTAAAGTGACATAAAATAATACATTTTACATAAACAAGCGATTTTTGACAAAATAACCATTGCATTCTGCTTCTTTTTTACTATCAGCCTTACTGATCCACACGATTTTAGTCCTCACTTATTTGGATACCTTATATTAAAAACTGCAATAACCAGAAAATAAACAAATAGAAACCGCAATGTATTATTATATATATTTAAGGAAATATAACATATTACATTACTATAATTAAGGAAATATAATATAGGTACATATATGAACGGACAGACAAGTGTCGTCGTAATTAATGAGCATTGTGACCGCAGAGCGTCTGAGTGTTCACGCTGGCTGCTGATAAGCTAATTGCTCTTGTTTAACAGCTCAAGCCCTTCGAGCGTGAGATATAACTTATCACCGCACCGCTCGCCATCGACAGGGAGTTCACGCTCACACATTGGAGCCCAAATGGTCCCGTACAGTAAGATTTCAGATTAATTTCCTCCCACGGACCCTCCGATTGTGGAATGAACTCCCTGCCGAGGTTTTCCCAGAGGGCTACAATATGGGGTTCTTCAAGAGGGGAGTCAATAGGTTTTTAAAGGGTCGGCAATGCGCACGTGATGCGTCTGGTGTTGCAAGCGTCCATAGGCTACGGTAACCACGTACCATCAGGTGGGCCGTATGCTTTTTTTGCCACCATCGTAGTATAAAAAAAAAAAATGTTGTACTAAAATCATTGAATCAATTCTAATTTTTATCTACTTTTTATAGTATAAGTGTAATCAAAATCTATTGATGAGAGCCAACCTTAGACATATACATGATTGTTACGCCGATATGTAGTCCTTTCTTCCTCCTGTCAATGAGCCACCGGAAACTCGAATACCGCACATAGAGTAACAAAACTACTGCGAGTACTCTCCTTTGAGTTTACTATTCTTTGAGAGTGGGTTAGACTAACAGAAGTATCTGCAATGCCGCAAGGCGTACATATCTTAATAATGCTCGCCGCACAGTTATCAACTTGGAAAGGGATCGTGAACGCCTCGCCTGGAAAACCGAAGAAGATACGATTACGTTACGTTTCCCATCAGTGTGCGTTGCAGTATGAAGTTTCATACAAAGAATACTGACCGGCTCGACGTGATACGGTTACAATCCGTTTTCGAGTTGATAAGTGTGCTGCAACCATAAATCTTTCTTCTAGGAAAATTTCAAAAAACTATACACATTAGACGTTTTTAAAATTTAAAAGAGGCCTCTTTTCGCAGTTGTGTGGCTGGAGATCATAACTCAGATAACACGATGATACATACTACATATAATAAGTGTTGAGAGCACACAGCCGTCAACAGTCCACCCACGGACGTCCTCCGTACATAAAAAGTGGACGATTTAATTTGTCTGTCGGTGCGCCATTAGCTTATCGGAGTGCAGACGTCTCGTGAGAACAAACCCGGGCAAAAAACATGTGCTGCACTTATTTGTCACTTGTCAAAGCGCGAGATGTGCACCTTATGACGCTGGTACAATCTGCCTGAGGTTTATTTATACCATAGACATCTTCTTTCTTTATATCTCTATGATTTATACAATATTATTAAATTTGAGAACCCATTTCTCAAACATGAAATATGTGTGGGTTCGTCTAGGAAATACATAATGCGTATTATATGTGTCTTTTTCCCTTTATTATTTATCATACGTGACACACAAGACTTTTGTTCATTTATTACCAAAAATCCACGGAGGGTGATACGTGATAGGCAGAAGGAAAAACGGTAAATTAACTGCTCTTTAAATTAACATTTGAAACACTATAGCCTAACGCTTCAAAATGCTTGTCTATATCTGGTGTTTTTTGCTAATTTGTAAATAATTAAAAAGTTAAAAAGTTAACTAACTGTTTCATTTGTCATACGCAAAGTTTAACAATCTATATACATAAAAATCAATTGCAGTTCGTTAGACTCGCTAAAACTCAAGAAGGGCTGAACCGATTTGGCTAATTTTGGTTTTGAATGAATTGTAGAAGTTCAGGGAAGGTTATAAAGGTTCGTATTTACGAAAAAACGAAAAAACAATTGTAAAAACAACAATTTCGTTTTCCCATAGAAACTATTCCTATCTGGCAAACATTGTTTGATATAAAATTTAAAGAATAGTTTAATTAAAATAAATAACTAATGGACGATTTTAATACATTTGGTTATTATGTTAAGCGAAATCACTACATAGTATAAAACAAAGTCGCTTTCCTCTCTCTGTGTGTGTACCTATGCTTAGATCTTTAAAATAACACAACAGATTTTGATGGGGTTTTTTTAATAGATAGAGGGATTTAAGAGGAAGGTTTATATGTATAATAACTCCATTTTTGAAGTCCGAAATCCACGAGGGCGAAGCTGCGGGAGGATCTATATAAATACATTCCAACTTCTGAACAGAAACATCAGAGTACAAAAAGTACAAAACGTGTGGCTTCTTTAACCGCACTATAAAGGTTGGAAGATAAATTCGCCACTAAAACGGCGTGACAAACAATAACGTTAACTGTTCCGAACAATGGGGAGGCGAGTGCGCGGGCGCCGGCGGTGTGCGGGTACCCTGTCGCGAGCGAGCCAAGCCATATACAGGCTGCGTGGGTAGGGGACGTCATATTTAGATTACGTAATATACTTTACAATTTATATAACATACTAGCGGTGTACTGCGGTTTCGCCTGCGTCGTATGATTAACAAAGTTCACTCGCTTAGTCACTCTTTTATGGTATAGGGGGGCAGACGAGCAATCGGTGACATTTTCATGACTACGGATGCGCATAGACATCCGCAAAGGTGCTGTATAGATGCGCTGCCCTCCTTTCTCCTCCCTCCTCCACGGCCACCGGCTACTTACACACCGCACGAACGCGACA
>LUGF01059971.1:102717-117639 GCA_001625245.1 Calycopis cecrops
TATACTTCCCCTAAAAGCCCAAATCTACTAATATAAATTATATTTTTTTTTATTAAAACATCCCTTTCTAGTGTTAATTCCTAACTGTATACAAACGACTTTTAGTTTTTAATTTATTTTATGTTATTTTGAGTATATAAAGAAATATATAATTATATTTTTTATTGTATAATATAATTATTAATAAAGAATGTACCTACAATGAAGAAATAAAAGAGGCCCGCTGAGTTTGTTTCGCCGGTTCTTCTCAGGACAGGACTAGGGTTGAACCGGTGGTAGATGAAATTTTTTGACGTTCAAAAAGCAATTTTTTAAATTCTATTTTGAATAAAAATATTTTGATTTTTTTTGATTTTTGAAATATTAATGGTACCGGCAACTAATAATTTTCCGATAGATCAGTTATATTTTAATTAGGTACTTATCAGGGTAGGTACCTAAAGTTGTCAAGTAAAAAATACTGAAAATTTCTAAAAGACAGATAAAAACCTTGACCACGTTTAAAATTCTAAAAGTGGCGCCCCTACATTGCCCCATGAGTTTAAAATAGGCGCGTGCGCATGCGACGCGTTAATAACAAACAAACAAACAAGCGAGCTGTCAGTGGACGCAGCGCCATCTGGCGGACTCCATCATATCTCCATGAACACGACTTGTCAGAAACTATTAGGGATAATAAACTAATGGTTAGGAACCAGAAAAAAGAAACATTGGATATTTTTTATTATGAGCATGATGTAGATAACTAAAGCTGTGTCCGGTACAGTTATTATTGTAAGGCTATAGCTGCATTGTTGTTAATTCGGCATTAGCAGGAAGGCATGATGTCGGATAATATGTTGGTGGAATGGGGTGTGAGCGAAAGCATTGGTGGAATGTTTTTGTGTGCCATTTTATGAATATTGTAATTACTTTACGGGTTATAACCTAGCCCGAGTCGGCTCGGGACCACGGCTGGTGTAACCCAGACGAAACGTCGGGCAAAGGTATATATTTTGGCTTTTCATTTTTACCGTGTTAAAACCCGTAAAGTAATTACAGTATTACGTGTAATAAACACGAAAGTCTCAAACTAATATTGCCATTTTATTATTTGAAACAGAAAAATAAATTATTTATATATAATTAGTACCTACTACACTGCTATGTTACAAAATACAGGATGCACAGATCACAATTTACAATTAAAATACTATTTAATGTTTAGATAATTGAATATCATTTAAACATTTTGTAGCAACTTAGCAATTTAGCCGAAGTTACAGGTATCAGCTAAGTATGGAGTAGTAACTCCATACTTACCTTTGCCTTTTTATAATTTAAAGGTAACAAAATAAAAAGTGCGATATCAGAATATCCGTTGCCAATTTTATTTTTTCAAATCATAAAGCTTAACAGGGCGATAACCTTCTTCTTTGTGTTGAAAATAATCTTGTGAGTTAAGTTATGTATCGGCTTTGTGTAGGCTGCGATAAATTCAAGGATATTTATTAAGTTCTTTTTTTTAGGGATGAGCAAGTTTTATATTAGATTTAGAATCCACATGGTTGAAAAACAATTTTGCCACAAATATTTAGTATTAAATTTTTTGATAGCTGGCGCAGTGGTACAGAACTCGGATAAGCGGAGCATTTTGCACCAGGGGTCGCAGGTTCTAATCCCGCGTTGGTCATGGATGTTTATCTATGTATTTATTTAATAAAAATCTTAAATATATGAAATTTCCTAAATTTATAAACCATATTTCCGTTGTCTAGTACCCGTAATACAAGTCCTTACGGTACTTAGCACGGGGCTAGGCTAACGTAGTGTGATATGTCCAAAGATAATTATTATAATTATATTTAACAAGACCATAGTGACCGACAATACAGCACACATTAAACAAGTAACATTCAATCAAAATTAAGTTATTATCTATTCAAATCGCACGTGCGATGCAAAACAACGTAACCCATAAATCACATAAATCAAAACAAGCGCAGGCATAAGCGTTACGCAAGCACCGCACGGGCAATTGACAACGTTGTGTGACCCACATCCGTAACGAGAATACCACGGGATCCACGGAACTGGGCTAATGCTGTGAGGCGCCTGTAATGAAACTTTGTTACGGCTGAATAAATAGAGCACAGAACCAACACTCCGACCAATTTATTTGTTTCCAATGGTACCTTTGAAGCGTCGAACTGTTGCGTAATAGGTTATTTTGTGTTTTTGGGCCATTCGATTTTTCGACTTGAAATTTAAAATTAGGTCTTTTTGAAGTAAAACTTCTATACGAGCTCTTGACATGGGGAGTAAGCTGGCGAGAGCGTTACAAAAAATATCACACCGGGCGAGGCCAATGGAAGTGGTCATTCAAATTCAAAATTCGACTTAAATGACTCTTTTTGTATTCACAAAATAAATATCAAATGACATGTTATGTCATTGTAACTACAGTAATAAAAGTCAATAATTAAGTTTTACTTCAATTATGTGGTCGAAAGCACATCCTTTATTTTATTCTCTGAAAGTTGTCTTGCATTGAAAATAAGATTTTCGTTTTTTATTTTGTTTTAAGCTCCTGTGATATAAAATTGATGTCTGAACTTTAACTACTAAATTGAACTAAGATTTGTGGAATTGCTGTTAAAACATAGTAAATTGAAATTTATGTTGGGTAACTTTTAGCCTAGTGCTATAAGAAACTTCTTATTACTTCCAGTAAAGAGAATTGTACGTAACAATTTTTGTAGGGAAGAAGAGGAGACTAGGTAGGTACAGTAAAAATCTACTCCTTTTTTCATTCGTGCTAAAACTTTGTCTCATGTCGTTACAGCCTGTTAGTTTCATTATTCACATGTTTAAAGTGACAGCAGAGAAAAGATTTAAATAAATGTGTTGAGTATGTGTAACATAAATACAGACCTGTCGATTCAGCGTTAGTTAAGTTGTCACGCCTTCACACAATACACGTCCGTCACGCAGGACATAAATCAAGAAACAATGACTTTGTTCCTTTTGCCTAATAGGCGTTTGACGGCTTTTGGAATTTCTTGTGGCCATTTCGTAATATTGACTTAGCGATTTGTTCCTTTGATCTCACCCTTACGACCTTTTAATGTGCCGTGTCTAACGAAGTCAAATATATGGCCACGGATACAAAACAAATTGAGCTTAGTCTACGTTTCAAGCGTCTGCGTGTCGATTTCTTAACCTCCAATAACTCTTGGGGGGTATATTCCGCACGAAATTCGACACCATAGCAGTCACCTTAAGTTACTGTTACACGTCGAATAGAGATTATATGCAAGAGGCAGTGCCATTCAACATTGCAGATAAATCCACAGTTCACAGTTCTATCTCAAAAAAGAGTTTGTCAAATAGTCTCATGTCATGTCCTTCGTTAGCAAGTGACCCATTAGAGGCAGTTAGTCTCTCTAGCGATGGCCGCCGCAATGGGAATCCGGCATTATATTTTTTTCTCGAATATTGTACTACCTACATTATTTAATTATATTTGAATGGATAAGGCACAATTATAAAAAGCTATTCTCCCGTTTATCTCCTACCTATCGCGTCCTAAATACTATGTTTTTATCCCGCGCCGTCTGCCTTATACAGCGTGTTACAGCTACGCGCTTTTTACAACTACCCACTTTTACCATCGGCGGTCATTCTACAGTGCCCGCGCCACCTGGATAATAGGACATGATGGGTATCTTAACGACCTTGTTCTGTACTGCAGGACTTTTTACCCCACCGCGTAGGTTTTTCATTGCTACGGGCTAACAGTTATGTAAAATACATACAGCCACAGTAAATATTAAAATAAAATAAATCGAATCCAAACTTTTTTGGTATAAAGATATTATCGTTGTATCATGACAATGGGTAATCGAATCGCCTGATGATAAGTTAGTACTGACAACAGCAAGATAAAGTTCGGCAACGAATCTGCAGAATATGGCATTCCTTTTACTTTTTTATTTTTGTTTTTATCGTACATTTACGTCACATCGGTACAACCTGGTAGGGTTGCCGGCCGTGTGACTCTTAAGTCCCTTTTGGTGAACTCTACCTGGATCTGTTACTAGAATGACCCTTGATCAGTTACCAAAAGGTGAATGACAATACTGGCTGTGAACGAAATGACTCTGGTGGTAAAATAATTTTAATCCTCCTACCTTTGATACCTAATTTTTTATAATTTGAAATCTGGATCCGCGCGGTTACGCGGTTGCCTGTGTGTGAGGCACCGCCTCTCCGCGCGGAAGGCCGCGCAGAGAGGCGGTCGCGGCGAGAGCGCCGCTGGACCGCGCGGTCTGGCGGTGTACGTGTGTTAGGTATCAACGGATTTCATAGAGCCCAATGTAACTTGAGATCCGCCTCACCGCCAACCGCGTGCCGTGTGTGATCCGCCTAAGCCAGATGAGTAGTTATATTTATTTTTCTTCGACAAGTTTTTAGATCACATATTCGATAATTCTACTTTCACACCTTGGGCTCTGTATTTTTTTACAGTGCATATTTTTCAATGAGACCCTGCGGAACCCTAAAGCAGCGAAACGACCACGGCGGTTATTACTCGCCTCGCCTATATGGCGTTACCGAGAATACTCTGCTCCACTTACCGTTAAAGAGCGGTCCCTCCTAACACAGTGCGGTGTAACGGTGGCGCGAAAAACCCGGCGACGCCAACTACGGGCGTTCCCGGAGGTAACGGGCGCGCACAATTAAAGGGCGAGAAAAAGTGGCCGGGCTCCGAGACTATACCGTACAGCTACTCGAGGGAACTGAGCACGTGACCTATAAGCGATAGGTCTTTGCTTGTTTTCATACCATAAAACTATAACGCTTTTTTATATAGTTGGGGCAGTCGGAGGCCTTTGGCTGACGCTCATAAACAATTGCATACAGGTTATGCAGTAGCCTACATTCCTCTTTATGCAGGAAAATAGCTGTCATTTCAAGGGATCATATGTGCGAGTGGTGCCTTCCCGTTTGTGCCGGTCTCGATGAGATTGTAAAGCCGCAAGTGGACTATGACAAAGTAACTACAGAAGGCAACTCGGCAACGTCCCCGTTCAGAGAAGAACCCCAGCTCTCAACATCATATTATTAAACATTTAGTAAAAAAAGCATCTGATGAATTTGCCACGGGCCTCGAGTGGTATAGTTACAGTGGTGGCCGCAATGACAGTTGGCCTGTGTTGTTGGTATATACCTTTTCCAAGCTATGAAACAACTTAGTTTTTATAACAAACAAGAAATGCGTGTTTTGTCGTAACATATAAACAATGTAATATAAATGGAAATGATATTTTTATATATCTGTCGATGTTTTTGGTGTCGTTGTGCGCTCGCATCCCTCAAATTTTCTTTCACAATTTCAAACACGCTCAAAAAGGATGAATTCAAAAAGAAAAACCAACCAATTATTGACATTAAATAAATAAGTGGGTGTTCTTCGGCTGGGTGTACCGACCACCACTTTACCACTATTTCACTTATTAAGTAATAACCATTAAAAACAAAAGACGAACTTCGTTTAAACGAGTAAGTTGTCTCTCTGACTATAATTATTTAATAATGATACTGTTTAACAATTATCATAATCGTTTGTAATTATTAATAATTGTTCATAACTGCAGAGCCTCAGGACTTGACAATGCACTTTCACAATAATTAATTACGTTTATGTCGCCATTTTGTTTTTTATGGAATATGCGGCCCGAGATTTTGCCCGCGTAAGTTTCGACTCCTCAGAATTAAATCGATAAAAAGTGTTTTGTTATTCCCGATTGTCATATAAATGAGGGAAATACACAAATCCAAAAATCTATCGATCTGTTTCGGACCAGTTTAAGAATAAACACTTATGTACTTACCAACCGCACAATTTATTTAAATTACATTAATCTAAGTCTATAAGTATCAGAAGTACCGTAGTAGTAGTACGAAGTATCGTAAGTAGTTGTGTAATTCTTTCAAAAATCCGTCTAAACTTTCAGAACTTGTAGGAAATAATCACTAATCTTACTTTACTTTGAACAATTAATTATTGTATTTTGTTCTTTACTATTTACTGAAATTCGCAAAGTTTATTCGTGAATATTAAATGAGAAGAGTGACACTCAATTCTCAACGGATGATTCTAAATGAGAATTTCAATAGTTGTTTGAGTTAATGCCAAAGAAATTCCAATTGCGGTTGACTTCGATCAACTTTGACGTCCTAAAATGCATAACTGTGCTTTTTTACCGTGTAACCAGCTGTCACTCTTGTTTCTTCTCTCACTTCTTCACTCATTCATAAACCGATACGCCTTGAGGTTCTTCGTCGACTTCTTCTATCTCCAAAGCCGGCAATACAGCTACAAAAGCTCGGACTTTGCGGATGTCTATGGGCGGCGGTGGGCACCTATCGTTTATCCAATAAAAAATGTCGGTCTGCAATCTTTACTGTTCAGCATCTATTTCGCAACAATGGACACAGGCGGTCACTTTTCGTGTTATCCGCTGGACCCCATTGTCCTCTGATAAAGGGTCCCTAAACGAGCCCTGAACACCAAACCCCACTTAACACCGTGTCTTTTCGTGGATTTACTGTCCTTTCATCCCAGTATGGTACAATCAGGGGTGAGCGATGGTGGCCGTATTGTCTAGGCTAGAATAGACTAAAAAGTAAAATGTATGTACCTAATGGACTTGATACCTAGGTAGCAACTCGCGGTCCAACCTTTTGTCTTGCACAAAGGCAAAACAGAGGTAAACGGCAAGCTCAGGATAATTTTACAGGAGTTTACTCTTTAAGAAACGATTTAAGGCATGCGGTATAAAAAATATGAGCAAAATCGTGTGAAACAGTAACAAAGGATCCTAGCACCAGTGTAACGCTTTTCCGGGCTTACGTTAAACGAACTTAACTCGAACTTAACGTAATTCGAACTACCGTTTACGTTTGCCTATTCAATGAACAGTAACTGGTAGCCATTTAAATATGCGAGCAGTTACGGAGTTCCGTATAAATAATTCATACAGACGAACATCCACACTGGCCATCTTTATAAGTTTATAAACTTAAGTAATAGCTGGAGATAACTTGAAAGGAAAAGTTACTATACTAGTAATCTATTTATATCTATTCTATATTAACTTCTCAAACAGGGTCCAGCGCCGGATCCTGGAGGGTCAGGGGAGCTGCAGCTCTGGGCCCGTAAGGCCTAAGGGTTCTTAGTCCCTTGGGCCTTTAAGCCTTAAGATCCTTTTTGTACTCATAAAGGGATCCTCTTCTCAACTCCAAGTTTTCCACTGGGCCTCGCCACAGCGTGTTTAATATTTTAATATTTTTAATAATATATTTTGAAAGCATGGATGATAATTAAAAAAATGTAATTGTTTATTGTTATATGTATTTATTTTATTCTGTGTGTTGGCTATATAGCTGTAAATACAAGTTTTTGTAATTGAAATAAATAAATAGCTTGATTCGGCACTGGCAGTGTTCGGATAGCTTGCCCAGTATTTTAGACGATTTTGCTGTGATTGTCGTGGGACCATCGTGTTTGTAGCAATAACCAGAAGCTTGGAGTCGTTCGATTCTAAATCACATACGAGGTAAAAAAAAGTTACAACGTACATTTAATTACTCATGCAGCAATAATATCGCCGACTTAAAAAAGGAACCAAAAAACCATATTATAAAATTTATTTTCACCATCAAAGATCCTAGACTATGGATATTTCCGTTATTTCACGAGAAATCGGAACTACCTTCTCCTAACTAAAGTAATAAATTATCTGGAAGAAGCTAAAAATCTATCCACAAACCACAGTGCTAAAGCCATTTCCATATTCTGCATCACAACAGCACAAGGATATAGCGATGACCACTGCCATATAATGGAGCACAATTTGTCCACAATACCTTAACGGCCGGGCATTTAAAAGGGAAGCGCAGCCATTGTGGCCTGGATAAGGATGGGTGGCCATTGAGCAGTCGGATAATAGGCCGACGTCGGCTCGGACAAATGAGCGCAGAATTAGCTCATTGTAAGTAAATCATTCCTGTTAAAGGATTAATAAAGATGTCAGATGCAGCGCTAAATATAGATCGCTGGTGGATTGTCCGCGCTGCGGCGCCCCGCGCCCGCTGTGTACAGACCGTCCCGGAGAAATGAACTGTTTAAATTCATCTACATACTATTTGTTCTTTTTTTTATTTTTATTAAAAAAGCTGCACCCCCGCGGTTTCATCCGCGTAAATTTCGATATCGTGGAAAATCATCCCATTACATCCCATAGGAACATTTTTTCAGGATAAAAACTATCCTATGCGTAATCCAAATTACTCTCTATGTCTGTGCCAAATTTAATGAAAATCGGGTCAGCAGTTTTTGCGTGAAGGAGTAACAAACAAACATACAAACTTTCGCATTTATAATATTAATAAGATATTCACACGCAGTTTTTTGGCAACCTAGCGTAATAGGCAGTTCTGCGAAGTTCTGCGTATTGTGTAAACACGCAGATCTTCACCTAATCCATACACACCTGTGTATGGTAGGTCCTAAATTCTTTACACTTGTCGGCTATTTCTCTTTGCCTTTGCACCCCTAAGGGGGTAAAATAACGTGTTGAAGTTTATATGGATTTCTTAGAAATTAAACGCAGGTGAAGCCGCGGGGCACAATAAAAGGCCTTCCGAAAATATTGTTTAGGAAGCAACCAATTTCTTAACACAATGGGGCGATTGCAATATGGCGGTAATTTTTTTTTTCTAAAATATATAAATATAATTTCTTAAAAAAATACAATTTACATAAAACCATTCAATATATTGCTTTAATCGTGATACACACTTTAAATGCCACCTCTATACTTTAAACCACACGCATATAGGTTGTCCCAAAATGTATACAAGACTCGTCTCACTTTATTTTACACCATATTATTAAACCACATGAGCACACAGATAAGTACCACGTGAATATCGTTGAATAAGGTAAGCCCATAAGTCCCCATATCTGCGGGATGTGTAATTACCTATCTCGTGCACGGGGCCCTCGGAACAATGGGGTATTCGGAATATTACATGCGCCGCGACTTTATGGTACTGCCAGCTGCCAGCGAAATGAACACCCTGTACGTTTCGCTGGGTTTTATTTTCACGTATTTATGGTGTTTATAGGAATACTAGCTGCGTCCCGCGGTTTCAGCCGCGTAAATTTCGATCCCGTGGAAAATAGAAAATCGTCCCATGGCATCCCATAGGAATATTTTGTCGGAATAAAAACTAGTATGTGTTAATCCAAGTTACTTTCTATGTGTGTGCCAAATTTGATGAAAATCAGCTCCGCAGTTTTTGAGTGAAGGAGTAACAAACAAACATACAAACTTTCGCATTTATAATATTAGTAGAATGTGTTGATAGTTTATGTAGCATTACAGGCGATTTGGTCGCAACCAGGATGTTGTATATATTATAAAACAGCCGTGAAGTGTTGGCTATGTCGATTCGGATTGTAAAAATCCATGAGTCGTTAAGTGCGAAGGGGTCCAAATGCCAAGTTTAGTTGCTAAGAAACATTTATTTTATTTAGTTAAAAAGCATATTCTTTTTTCCCCGATTTAATTTAATTTAATTTGTCACCTTCACTACATACATTACTCTGTGTCAAACATAAATAAAAAAGTTTAGGAGTTTTTATAATTAAATTACCATCTTTTTATTTATTAACACATTTTTAACAAGTACAATCTTTCACAATCATAATTTTGAACATGATTCTCTACCTATTTGCTTTCCCTTTATCATGACTTAAAATTTTATCTCACTCTGAACCCCGTACATCGGGCATCCATAAAGGACCACACACATAAATCGTCTATCAATTAATTTCCCTAATGAATTGACTTAGAAACATCTCGTAAAATACACCGTGACGTCTTAGCAATGAAATAATAGAATTATAATAAAGGCGTCTAATGAAGCGGTGATGGATAACAGTATATATATTCTTAGGGTTCCGTATGTCAATAGCAAAGAAACGAAAATCTTACAGGTTCACTTTGTGTGCCGTCTGTTTGTAGGCTTGTAAAACCTTCCAGGACGCGTGCAGGATTATGGTCGCCGCACACTTATCAACTCGGAAAGGGATCGTAAACGCATCGCCTAGAAAAGATTACGTTACGTTTCCCATTAGTGTGCGTTGCAGTATGAAGTTTCATACAAAGAATACTGACCGGCTCGAGGTGATACGATTACGATCCCTTTCCGAGTTGATTAGTGTGCTGCGATCATTAAGCTGAAATTCATGTCAAGTACTGAGGTCTGCAATCCCATAAGCGCATGAAAAACAATCTCACCATGTCAAAGGACACAGTAGGTTTTTATATCGATCTTACGGTTACTAAATTCAGTTGGTTTTATTACCCAGTTACCTAATTATAAAACATGCAAGGATATAGGAGTTCATATAATAAAGGAATTATTATATTAATTATAAGTGGAGAAATTATTATTAGCTGATCGAATTGAATTTTTTTTCAAACACATTTTTTTCCATTTCATAATAAATGAGTGCATATTCCCAAAAATAAATTTGGATTTTTTTTTGCTCCCGTTGGTATATGTAGATTACAGAACCTCGCGACCTCGTCCAAGTCCGACTCGCACTTGACCGATTTTTTACCCATCGGCACGCGTGGCCAATGCTCACCTTTGTTCCGTAAGTGGTTTTTTTTTGCCTGGTACAAAATATTATCTTAAACCGTTCTATAAAGTTTTTTGTGCGTTTGTTACTTTTTTCTGTCAGAGATTGGAGTGATGTTTACTAGATAATGAATGTTGGATTACATTTAATTATTGATAAAATGAGAATTAACGACCTATGGGGATTGATCTCCATGGTTTTTTCTTAGACATTGTGAGTCACCGGTGGTTTATGGTGAGAACTAGTTATGCCTATGGTTCTACCTGGATTGTTTTTTTTTTTAAATTGAAATATTACTGTTTCTGTTGACCTCATTTTCCATTGCAAGTTTTGTTGTAACATTGTGACAGTCATTTTGTGATCAATAATAAAATATATTTGTTTATTTATTTATTTTATTCATATTTTTATATAATTGTAACATATCGAAAAATCTACGGCCTGGGTAAAAGTAAAAATTTTAAAAATAAAAATAGAAAACAAACTGTAGGTACGAAAAAAAATCATTCTTTTAGAACAGAACGAAGCAATAAAAGAACGATCAAACTATAAACAAATATAAGATAAAAAAGAAAGATCCCAAGCTCAGTATGAAGCCTTACTAGCCGTCGTCGGCTGCGGTGGAAATACTAAAAAATGAGGAAAACAGCGAAGACAATACGAGCGCCCCGCCGTACATGGGCCCGTCCAGCAACGTGCGTAGCTGTCAGCGATGCGATGGGTGACCATATACGGAGGGGACAAGAACTCGGGAATCCGTCTGACAAATCACAGCATTTACATCTGAATGCCACCAAAATTCGCCACTAAATGCATCAGCATTTAACCAAATTCGCGGTTCTTTTTGCGACACGTATAAATTAATTTCGCTTAATGTCAGCGAAATGTTGGGTGTGGCTGGAGATATGCATCTCACGACTGGTAGAGACTTGTGTGTATGTTTGTATATTTTTTTTAATTTTTTTTTAACATAAGGGGTAAATTAGAGGAGTATTTTGGTGACCGACACCCATGGACATCCGCAATTATTATTCAGACGTTTCTCTATTTCCCTCATGTCCTCCTCTGGACCAGCGCAAACACAAAGACGCCCACGATGCGCGACAGCATAGTTATTTTTCGCTGGCATCGTGACACTTTGCAAGATCATCAAGAGTGAGAGGTACCATCCCGTAGGTACCGACCCAATCTTGAGTTCGAATGACACGACCACTTCCAAAAGGTAGGTATATTTTTAGGGTTCCGTACCCAAAGGGTAAAAACGGGACCCGATTACTAAGGCTCCGATGTCCGTCCGTCCGTCCGTCCGTCCGTCACCAGGCTGTATCTCATGAACTATGATAGACAGTTGAAATTTTCACAGATGGTGTAATTCTGTTGCCGCTATAACAACAAATACTAAAAAATTAAATAATATAAATATTTAAGGGCCCACCCATAAATATTTACCCATACAATAAACGTGATTTTTTTGCTCGTTTTTGCTCGATGTTGACAACGGCAACAGGTAGACTCCCGTTTTCGTAGATAATGGTACGGAACCCTTCGTGCGCGTTGGTCGGTTTTTTAGATGTGTCTTTTGGACATCAATAATAACAAAACATATAAAAAGATCGAATTCAACCAACTTTTTTTTTTCTTTTTTTTTTAGGTAGAAATTACGCTAAGGACTGAAGGTCAGTGCAGCTTCATCGATATGAGAGGTGAACTCACCTGGAGCGTCGAACCTCTGTACTTGTGGTCGATAGGGGGACAGACCCCCCCTTCTTTCCCAGACTAATGGGAGAAGGCAAACCGGACTTATTGCAATTAATAGGTTATACTATTATTATCTGGCCGAGGACAACGGGTGTCCTCAACTCCCCACCTTTAACGGAGGGGAGCAGCTCGCGCGCGGCAGCTAAAAAGTGGCCGACACGGGTCATGAGCTTGAAGAGCTCTGTGAGCTATCTTGACTGGGGGGTCAACCAACTTGTTTTCTCAATACTGAAGACATGTCGCCGTCTCTACCAAATGCCACCTAACCTATTTGATCGACTACGAAAGACAAGTAAAGCTACTTCGCAAGCGCTTCGTTTCATTGATTTCAATATTAATGAATACTCATTACAATAACACCACAGCTACCTTGTCGCCATAGGTTCCTACTGCGGCGTGCAGCTGATAAGAGCAACTAAAATAACCGACAATCTTGAGTAATTAAACGATCCGCATCGTCATCAGTGTTAAGTTAAATATCATGAGTGACAGCACGAACGAAGCAAAATTTGCTAACAATTTTGCTAAAAAAAAGAGAGCAATTTAGCAATGGCTGATAGTTTATTGTTATATACTTTATTACCTGTACCTACCAACTTTGCAAAGTAAACGTTGTTTTTTTTTTTCTTTTTTTTAGTTAAAATAATAATAATAATAATTAAGCTACAGTTCTCTTTAATAAAAATAATAAATTCATACTAAATTGGGTTATACGAATATCTTATCGAATATCAATCAAACCACAAACAATATTTTACAACATATTGAAAGTATATTTACCACCGATTTAATGTCGACCAAACTACAATTGAATGTAATACTCTATCAGTTATTGAACGCAATACTCTACCAACGGTTTTAACTCTGTGATTAATAGGGAGTATAGAACTGTGATCACTTGTCTGTACTGATTTTAGTATATCACTGTAGAGAAAAATTACAAATATCACTATACTTTATGATAAGTCGGATAAAACGCGACTCACTCACGTACAAATACCTTACCATACTGCAGAATGAATGTCAGACGGACGAGTCATCAGAAAAGGGGATAAAATCACTCGTGATGATGTGAACAAGATGGCGCTGGCGGCTGGGTGTCCGGCGGTCACCGCTCCATATACAGTGCACCCTCGTGAAGCACCCCCGCGGCCCCGTAGCTCTACGGCCACCAAACTGTAGCTCTCGGAACAGTAACAAAACTTTACAGTTTACAGATGAGTTTGTGTGTGGGGTATTAGGTAAGAGGATTTGGATGAAATTAAGCGACAACAAAAAATATTTTTTATCCCAAAAAATAAATTAAAAAAATCCCAATTTTATATAACCGCAGGATATAGCTAGAGCAATTTATACGGTTGAACAGGTCTTTACAAAAAAAAACAAATTTCTTTCCTAGCAAAAAAAAACTGAATATATGCTATTTAGTCTTCGCTCCAATAGTTATTTAAAATGCCCACATGCCATTGAACATATAATGGATGACATTCCATCATTCAATAGCTACTACCTTTACCATAATTTGCACATAGGTATACATCATACATACATATTAATACAACACAAAACTATTTATACCCGTGCATAGGGAGATATCTGTCTCTCCGTCAAGCGATAACACTAAAACTTAGCACTGAAATACTACCGTCCATAAATAGTCTAGCCATTATATTTAGTATCGCGTTTTAGTAGTCTAGACCCACTAATGTATCTATAGGGATCGTGCACGAAGTATAGATGGCAGCACTTTATCTGAATCTCGCGCTCTAGCGCTAAATTTAGACGTTAATATAGATAGATAAAATGAGACAATGACAATGTAGAATTATAATAAATATGAAATTCGCATGTCACTATGTGGTTGAAATCCCCCGAAACGCCTCAATTTGTGAAACTTGTGTAATCTTTAGGTTTGAGTATACATAAAGTATATTTTAACCCCGTATTTCCAAGAGATCAAAACTTGGCTGAAGCTGGGTGGGGTGGGTCTCTATATTTATAAAGACAAAAGAATTACGAATGAGAATATACACTTATATAGGTAACTAATATCATCTAATTATATACCCAAAAAGTACAAGATTCAGCCACGAGTAGGCGTGATAGACTAGATCAGGGGTGGCCAACCGGTGGATCGATATCGGCCAGTCGACCGCAGCTCGTGGTTGACTTGATAGCGGCCCGTAAAAACTCAAAATAGTACATGCAAAGTACTATACTATTAAAGTACATACTGTTTTCTTAAAAAAATCAATATGTATCATAAAGATAGAAATTACAATAAGGTAAAAACTCGATCTTAGCCCGAATAAAATTGGCCACGCCTGGTCTAGATGCTCCGTACAGGTTCTAGGATGGGTACCTGACCCCACAAGGCTACGACGTCGTTGGGGTCGCTTTAATAGCCGAAGCGACCCCCTTTAGTGATGAAGACCGGTCCTGTAACTGTGACCGGCCAGTCG
>LUGF01059994.1:14974-28016 GCA_001625245.1 Calycopis cecrops
GAAAGTTACTGACTATTGTATTATAAATTAAGGTAGGGCCTTGCGAAGATAAGCGAGTGTTACATTGTTGCAATCGATAGGAAAATTACAGACTTATCGTCTGTAATTTTCCTCGAGCCCTCTTGTTAGAGATTGAAATGTATTTGAGCACTCTGGTCTTGGAGTTCGAAGAGTTAAGAACCTATATGTATTCTGTGTTAAGAACTAAGTAAAATTTGTAAGCAGTTATTAAAATTCTTGTCAAGAAAGTGAAGTTTTAATAGTAATACTTTTAATTTGGTACTGCATATCAACATTTCAATTGCCAAACCTTTCGTAAGAGTAGCGAGCGCCGCCCTCGGTGGTAGATAGGCAATTATATTGTTGAATAAATTAATAGTTGAGTCGAAGTGCCGACTTGAGAACATGCATAAATTATATTCAATTCCTTGTACCAAATATTCTATTCGTATTTTGTACCTTTTTGTTTTGCGCTGTTGTTTTTAAATATAACACTATTAAGTATTCTTTACTGTTTTAGATATTTACATTTTAGCATTTAATATTTTTTATTTGTTAAAAATGGATACTAAATAAATATACCTCCCTAAAATGGTTTTAGCTTTGTCATAGCGGTGATGATACTGATGTTTTATATGGGTGTATGTGGGTTTGTATTCTGGTATTCTGAAAACCCTTTCTTTTAATTTTTTATCTTATATTGTTTTCTAATTATATCTGAATTAATATCATCCTTTGTCATGATATTGATTGTTACAATAAAATAATTACAAAATAGGAGGCAGGCGGGTACTAAGTAAAACGATTTTGACAACTATTTTATTAACATTTTTATCAATGACAGTTTTATTTTAGTTATCAAAATTGAATAGCGATCTCCCGCGAAACTATGCGTTTATTCCATCTACTTTTGAGGCATTTTCTCCCCTCATTATTACATACATTCACATTACTCTTTACATTTACGGCTGGTACTCTTCAATATACCATAACGGATTTTTTTATAATATGCTGCTACCGTCCCATAATTACTGGGGCAAATATCCTCATCTCATTTATAGCTGGTAGAATGTGTTGTCACTTCTTGAATAAATTCATATTATACTTGTATTAATTAACTCGATAAGATACCTGATGATGAGTTATCAAAACCGGTCGTATTAAATGTAATTTAAATTAATAAAAAAGTGGAAATAGTATAAAAAGTATATTATTCAATACACGTATACCTCATCTCATTTATTTCCAGCATTTTTTACATCTAAAAAAGCATGTATTAACACTATAATTATTATACACCTAATATTCGTTTGCAGGAAGAATATAATTAAATAGTTTATTTAAATGTAACGCAGTGGCGAGCTCACGTCGCCGGTAACAAAGATAACAATCTCATTATAAATCTTCGTTACGCGCAGTCGAGGCTGTTCTCATATTTTCAAACGTACGCTTAGCGCCCTTAATGCTGGCGTTAAGCGGGTGCAACGAATTTTTTGCACAATATTGCGGAGGTAAATTACGACACAAGATTATGTACGTGAAAAAATATTGCCGGATAATCGTTTTAAAATGCATATTCATCTTCATTAGTTCAATTAACCATGTGCTGGAAAAATGGAGATAGAATATAATTTGTGCGCGTCGCGTTGGATTACACAAGCAGAATGTCTGAAGTGTACTATTATAGAGCACGATGACACATGAAAAAAAAACTATTTAGTAGTTACAATAAGAGTTTTCATAATTATGATAAAATATTATTGAATTTCCTAGCGAAATCATACCATCACCACCTTCGATCATCGTTTCAGCCGGTTTACACCAAACGTCGTCACCGAAAACCCGAGTCAGTAAGACTGTCCATTCTTTCCTTACTTAGGATGCTTGCATAGAGAAACATTGCAATATTACCGGTACCGATCCATACAGGTTTTGTCGGTACCGGTGACCTGTTACTCTACCTATATAAGCACCCTTAGGCTATAAATAAGAAAGTACATCATCATCGTCTTGGTACATCATAGTAAGCTGCTGTGCCATACTGCAATGAAACTGAATAGGTCCGATACGACTGAAAGGTAGGTAGTAGGTAGGTAGGTAGTAGTAGGTAGGTAGGTATCTATCCCTAACATGGTACTGTTGCAGTGACAATGGAATATCTATCTATTTATGAGTTTCCGGTGGCCAGTTAGAACGGAGGAGCGAAAGCAGGTAAAACATCTGCATAAAAATATTTGGTTGTTTGTAGGTGTAGGTCATCGAATATACCGGTTTCGACAAATTTGTTTGCTCCCTAATACAATAAGAATAATAGTTGGACGTGAAATATTAATACAATATATAAGTTTATTATTTGTTCTGCCCCTGTAATCAAATCTATAGGTTCTATATGTCCAATATGGGGATCGGAAAAAAGTTGAAGTGGAAATCACTTTCCGTTCCCCTCTGTGAAAATATTAGTCTCGATTTTACGACCGGCTGCCTTTTGGATGTCAACCCTTCGAATACCATCGCAATGGAATCTTTTATGACCCCGTAATGTTATTATTCGTTACAACAAAATATATATTGAGTTTATGACTCCCAACTAAATGTGAGACTGATTTATAGTAGTCGAAATTTGGTTGGTTAATGAATCGAAATTCTGAAATTCGAATAATTAAAATAAACAAGGTATAAAAACGATATTCAATGCTAAAACGCATTCTGCGTTATTTTAATATTAAAATTTGCTTTCTAAATAGATCTACGGTTGCAAATTTAGTGCGGGGACAATACTGCCGTGAAAATGTATATATAATATAATTTATATTTAGATCTAGGTTTCATCATCATCTTTATTCTGTTTACTGTGTCAACAAAGTCTGCTTACAATGAACACTACGATGGCAGATCCCCTAATGCTTCTATCTAACAAGACTAAGTTATTAATATTATAAGTTGTGCTTAATGTTAAGGTTACTAAAGTTTAAGTACATTTTGGACGTAAAAGCTTCGTTATCCGTGTTATGGAAAATTCTGGGGTCGTGTCAGCGAACATGCAATACATAACTCTACTTGTCTGTGCTACGTGTAGCATTTTAAGATAGTTTTAAGTTTTTTTTTCTATCGTCGAAATCCTCGAATTAATCCTAATTTTAGCAAATCAATTATTCTTCATCTTCCAATGTTAGGTAACACTACAAATGGCGTCTTAATAAATTTAGCCGTTTATTTAACAGACAGAAGACTCTTATTTAACAGAATTATCAGTGACTTTATGGATAAATTAATTTTAATTAGGTTTTAAGTTTAGCTCGTTCAATTTACTTTATTTAATTTTTTAATATAATGTATCGATTTTAATATATGTATTTATAGTATGGTGGTACAAGATTACATGCGATCCAACAGTTTAACATTCTAAGAATGTCTTAGGGTCAAATGGCGAATACACACAAAAATACTTTACCTAATACTTACACTTACAGTACTACAGTTATACTTACAGTAATGAAGAAACCGAAACATCAGGGAAGTAATATCATATACCAAGAACTGAAATTTGATCGAGCAAAGGCATTAAACTAATCAAAGGTTCGGACGTGATTTGATTCTAACTTTTTTCATCTCCAACCATTTTCCTGTTCTTTTCCAATTGTCACGCACTCATGTCACTCAATATCACGTCCTCTACGGTCAAAGGATCGTAAATGCCTGCATGTCTGGTAAGTTTCAAAGTCCTACGAAGTTAGCTAGCCCGCATTGCACAAGGGTTATAGCGTTGTCTATATAAATAAAAATTATATCTCCCAAATATACGTGAGTCGATGACTTTCAGAAAGCCATTGAAGACTCGAAACACCAAATCCGTCATTAATATGTTGTAGTGCCTTAAATAATAATAAAAATAATAACAACATATAAATACAAACAGAACATAAAAAGGTATATTGAACAAGGTGGATTTAATCTTGTAGCTGTACTACTACTAGGTTATAATAAATAATGAGTCAAGCACAATGTAATCTAATATATAAAAACTCTTGAAAATTTAATAACAATGGGTACGGGCATATTGCCTGTAGATTTATTGAATTTTTCAACACAAAAAAACCTTAGAAAGCCTCTACTTTTGATAATAATTTTATTATTGTTATATACTTACCTAACCAATTTTTGTACACGTCTAACAAGTTGTACCGCAAGCAATTTATTCAAAACAAGGTGTTAATTTCTCCGAAATTTGGCTATTCTTGAGGATTATAAAAGAAATTGTAAACAATGGTTGTATTAATCCAACTAACTTGGCTTGGATTTCGTTCGCTTTTAACTCGCTAATCGGCTTACCCTGCCGCGTTTGTCTGGGGTTGGACGGGGGACCCTTAAATCTTCCCTCGAGATACACTTCTAATTAATACATGACAACCAAAATACCTTTGTATCTGTACCTGGTCTTATACATCTGAGATGTTTATATCCAAACTTTGTGGATTAACATGTTAACAAATATCGAAATATTATGCTATTTTTACTTTTTCTTGTTTCCAGTTTAGGCTATAAATGTTGCAGATATGACTTTTATTAAAAAAAACCGGCCAAGTGCGAGTCCGACTCACACACCGAGGGTTCGGTATGAATGGGAAGAACAATCCAAACGTAATGCATGGTTTTCAAGACCTTTTTCTCTAAAACGCGTGAAGGGATTAAGCTGAATTTTTTGTCAAATACGAAGGTCAGTTACATTACAGTTACAGGCTGATATTATATCAATTCACATTGATATAATATCAGCTATTGTACTGAAAGTTCATACAAGCTTTATAAAACCATACATCTTCTAGTACATATTGCAGTATAAAGGATCAGTTTTCAATAAAGCGTATCTAATAGCGATGCATTAGCTGTGACATGGCGCCGATTATGCGCTGTGAGGTTTAATATAAGTTCGGTGTTGGCGGTAACTTAGTGTTAACTGTAAACTCCGTACGCTGAACGTTGTTAGTAATTTGCAGTAAGTTTGCGAGATTTGAGATTTGAAATCATTTTATTTGGAACGGAATTTCGATACGAGATAAATCTTTTCCGTCTCCCTATATGGATATACTGCGACAGATCCAGTGATGTATTTTTGTATACGTTTTATATGGTAGCATAAACAGATTAAAAATTAGAGTAGTTTCTTTAGATTAAGTGTAATTTTATTGGTGATAAAAGAATGCCATTTACAAATTGTGAAATTAAGGAAAACCCTTTCTTAGCTAATATTTATTTTTTAATATTAAAGGTTTATCGCTACATATATATATTTTTAAGAATTTAAGGAATTTATGTTTCACAATTCTCATTTCGTCCGTCTGGTCTTACCCTGCTGATTTGTGAGCACGTAGGAACGGCATTCTGTCTAGACTAAAACAAAACAAAACCTGGGATATACAAAAGCTTCTTCTTCTACTAATTATAACTTGTAGTGGAACAAACATTTCGTAAGACAAAAAGCGAAACAATAAAACCTTTTATGAATTATACGTTGCCATAAACCCTTTCTGACACAAAATAGACTTCCACTTGAGCAGCCATATTGTGCCAACAGGTTTTTATGTGGAGTGTTTCGCCGCGTTTACATTCAACGGACGTACGGTATCGAGCTACAAAGTGCTTCGTATAAAGCCTCATCAACCGCCCCAAGACTGGTCGAAATAAAAAGTATTTGCACACTCGGCTGTCCATTTGTAAATATTAATACCGTGTGTTGTTATGTTCTATTTATAAATATGTTTTCTTTATTCTATTTTTTTCAAATTTAAATGTAGAACCTATTAAGTATTTTTTTTCTGAGACTCTAAAGGGGAAGTTGATAAGTTATTGTAGGCCGTCCATATAGTAAAAAATCAGTTGTTTCATTGAAAACGTCATCCATTATTTTAAATATATATTACAGACATCACCTATATCGTATTTGTTAGGAATCAGTTTAGATTTCAGATAGCTAAGGAAAAAGCGTTCGTATTTTCCTATTGCACTTATACATATGGTAGAATTGAAACATTTTCCATACCAAAGAAGTTTTAAGCGGTCACTGACTTTAATTTTAAGCACAATTATTATTTTCGTACTTGTAATGAAGAGCACTTATTCCCGTGCGCGTGAAAACGCATTTAAATGCATTTAACTTTTGGTAATGAGAATATTATTCGACATAATTGCATTGTTGTGTCGAGTGCTCGTCGGGCATTGTTTTTCAATTAATATTACATACATGTTGATCCTGCGACAAGGATGATAAGAGGGGAGGGTCATAATATTTTTAAATATCCTGACGCCGGAAAATTAAGTTTTCACCTCATCATGATCAAAAACTGATGAATATTCCTTATTTTCTCGATCATAACAATAAATAACTAACCTATGTCACTCTTACCGAGACGTAGCTTATTTCGACAGGACCCTTTTCAGCGAGAGGTAAAATGTAAATCACTTCGTTGAATGAAGTATCCTGACGCACCGATGCTATTGAGCACACTTGGCGCGTGCCAGCCGCTTTTCTTTTATACATTTGTTATTGACTTCCCGAAATGATACCTTTATATTTTAAATTAACTGGGCCCCGCGATTGTACCCGTGTAATTTGTGGGTTCGTGCTTTTTGTGATAATATCCAAAGTATTTTGGAAGTAAAATAGAGCTTATGTCCATTGTGAATGATGTGTCATTATGAAGTCTTACATCTTAAGTGGGAGTTACATCACAATCAGTCTAGCCATTCCAGAGATTATTCTGTACCATCATCACAGCGACTTATTTATTATTAGATTATTTAAACGCCTTTTTAAAAAGGATACGTTGAAATATTCAGGAAAATGGTAGAAGAAATACAAGTTATTAATTTATAAATTCATCAGATCAATTCAATCTTTCAATCAACTCGTATTACAGCTGCAGGTCGCCGGTTTCGTTCATTCAAATTATGAATGAATTTTCGGGAATGCCAATTTGGAGTCTTGTCGTGGATTCAGTATTGAGTTTAATAAATTTTAAAGCAAAATTTTGCAAATTGATAGAATAACTCGACCAAATTTAAACGTTACTTAGGAATGGCAACAATGATCAGACTCATTTTTGGAGTTTCCTTATGAAACGACTTAGAGCCGCGATATCGCGATATGAACTGGTATGAGAAATGGTGTGAAACGCTTGTTCTTTACATCTTTTGCGCCTTTCATTTCAGAATCACGTTCAACCTACGTGAGTCCTTGAAAATTTTTGCTTTTTTATATTTAATGAAGGCAAGTAGGTAATTTCTACTGTTATAATATATGGAACGCAAAGTGTTATAATATTGTAATATACACTCTTCAATAATTGCTGAAATTTTGTAAAAATAACTTCTCAAAAATGTCAGCAATAGTAGTACCGATTATACCACTCGTATATAGACTTATTGTGATGATTATAGTGTGTTTGTATGAAAGATTGGTTCATAATATAGTTAGTTGTAAAAGGCTGCCTCGGTTGACATAATTTGTATGACACTACTAATATAATTTGAATTTAAAATTAATCTAACTATCAAATATTTCCTTCTCTCTTACATCATTCAGTAATTACTAAATGATCTAAGCTGGCTTTTCGTCAAATTAATGTTTAGGTATAATATCTACGATCAAATAATTTGGTAACAAGTACTATTAATTGACATCTAAATTCCAACAAATTTTTGGAATGCGAAAATGATAATATAACATTATTTTAAATCTAAGATAATTTTGTTTGTAAATAAAAAAAGTGGAGTTCCCTTATGAGTAATTTAAGTCTTTGTCGCGCCTTTCTAAGCGTGACTAATGAAAGAGTTCAACCAGGGGCGCTTTAGTACTTATCGAGCGCGTAGAGTATTTCCCTTTAAATACATTAATACTCTCAGGTTTTTTATTCTTCAAAGGTAACGGTGCCTTTAGGTAAGAGACCGTAAATATAAAGCTAATTTCAAGTTGCACATTTAATAGAATAGATTCGTCCAAAATTATTTGATTGATATTGTTTGAAATGGGTTTAATTGCTTAAGTCTTATTGATTTTATAGCATATGGATTATGCTATAAAATAAATAAGTCATACTATATACAGATTGGTTTATGTGTTTATAATATATTATATTGTAGTATATAAAATTCTCGTGACACAATGTTCGTTCCCGTACTCCTCCTAAACGGCTTGACCGATTCTCATGAAATTTTGTGTGCTAATCTAGTAGGTCTGAGAATTGGCCAACATCTATTTTTCATCCCGATATTCATACGGGATCGAAAGTTAGGTGAAACCGCGGGGGAGGAGCTAGTAACTATATATTACATACCAAGTAAGCAAAAGGTACTGAAACGATTCAGCTGTACTACATTGATGACAATGGTGCTGAAAAAGCTAATTCTTTGATAAAAAATATCGTAACTCGTGAATTATTAAATCTAGGATGCTCCTAGTTGTACCAAATAACAGAGGTTATATATGGCTAAGTACTTACGTAACAAGTTTTTGTAATTTACAGTGCATGCAGCTTATAGAGCTTAAGAAAGTGCTGTGTATTTCAGCTACACTGCTACGTTACTCGAAGCGCTATAAATTATAGAGGCTGTTATAAGATATATCAAATACATAAAATGATTTGTATTGTTACACAAAATATCAAAACAACTGTTTCACGATATGAAATGGAATACAAGTAATAACTGGCACTATATTACATCTTTAATTATCCTTAATAATATCGTAGCAAAAAATACGTGGACCCCAGAAAGAGGTCAATAATTCGTTTCTGTATGATCGAGACATCGAATAGCCGTAGCTCAGATACTCCCGTGTAGTATTGCCAGGCGTTTGGAAAAAGCTGGACTCTTTTAACGCACGGCCAAAATTAAACGATGTCTTGTTGATCCAGCTTTTGTTAGTTTACTTTTGACCAGCTACTTCCCATCACCATACCAATTTCCTCGAGAGCTCCCGTTCCTAATCTTATGGTTAATTGAAGCTTCAATTAAGAAATTTTCTGATACTTTTGTTAAGTATCACAAAAAGTCTTAAAAGAGCGTTATGCTTTTCTTATGTTCCGTAATGAAAAATCTTTAAGTGACCGATAAGCCAATTTATTAAGGATTGCTATAGGTGCGCATAAAACAATATTTTACTCACTACTCTTAGATCTGTCCGGCTTATGTCTGACGACGCACGACGTGGCCACCCCAGTCCCGGGGGACGCCCGCGGAATATTAACTGGGAGCCGAATAAAAATTTCGTCCGCATTCTTGGCCGGCTCAGGTGACGGTAGAATTTGACGTTGGTAATTTGACGGCTTTATTCGGGTCAGTTTCCCGACAAATAGCAGGTGGCTCCCAAATTGACGTGCTCGATAAACCGATTTGTTGCCTGTAAATGCCTTATCCGATACTCAAAGGGAACTGTAACGAGTTTTTTACAGTGCAAACGAGTAGCCTTTTCGTGAGTTTTGACTCCTATATATATGTGCGTAATTTACATGCCCTGCTACCCTCCTGCCAGACAATGGGCCACCGGAAACTTACAAACTGCACGAAATACGACAACAAAGCGGTAAATTCAGCGGTAACAGTAGTGTGGGAAGTAAAAGCTACCCTACAGAAGTGTGAATATTCAATTTATTATGTAGTAGAAAGCAAACGTGCAGTCGGGTTATCTTATTCCTTTAGCTCAGGAACAAT
Source organism: Calycopis cecrops (assembly GCA_001625245.1). Classification (NCBI taxonomy): domain Eukaryota; kingdom Metazoa; phylum Arthropoda; class Insecta; order Lepidoptera; family Lycaenidae; genus Calycopis; species Calycopis cecrops. The sequence goes on from LUGF01059994.1 coordinate 24,680, forward strand.
GAATTAGGACTTGGACAAACATAGAAGAAACCAAACTGAAATGGTCTGTATATTGGTACCACTTTTTTATTGTCTAAGAGGGCATACCAGCAGTCAGATCCTTTTGAAGATCTACTGATGCTCATAGGTATCTGCATAATTATCATGCAGGTGTCCTGCTTCCCTCGTTCTAATAGAACACCGGAAAATTACAAATCATATATTAAAAAATAACATTGACATTACCGCGTTTACTGGCAATGGACAGGTCGTCGCTCCAGCCATCCCAGTCGGCTGGTGTGCAGCTTGGCACTACCTCTGACTACCACTATTTGATTAATAACAATAATAAAAAATGAAATTAAAAGTTTTTATTCGAAATAGAATTATAAAAATTACTCTTTGAACGTCATCAATTACATCTAACACCGGTTCAACCCTAGCCCTGTCTTGAGGAGAACTACTACTGGGAAGAACTAAAGAATACAACACACATTTATGAAATGTAATGAATACTACCGTAGAAGTAATTAGTATATTTCACCGTGCAGTCGAAAGAACTGTGAGTTAAATTTTGTATTCCGTGAAATATCTGTCTACTGAAAGTGCGGTGCGGGCGGCGAGAAGCGCTTGTTGCCGCGGAAATTTAATGTCAGACGCTCTTATTATCCAATTATTATCTTACCCGGCGCAAGGCAGCTTTTGCGGGAACGTGCAGAATTTAACGCAAACTAGTTACTGTTACATGCACTTTTCGTGTAATATAAATTCGCTAATATAAAGTCGCTCAATGATAGTTTGCTTTCAATATCGACTCAAATTTGACATCAAATTCAGTTTGACTGTTGTAAGCGACACACATCACTGCCAAGAGTAGCTAGTGATGATATAGCTGTATATTAGCGAAAGAGTGGATAAAATATTATATTCAGTAGTATGGAGCTTATTTAATAGAAAGAAACAAAAAATATTTCCTCTTTATAATAGTAACAAGCATAAATAAGCTATAATATATTCATGAAAACAAGTCTAGTAATATTTTAAGCCTCAAATTACTATTTTCTGGCTGTAGCTAAATTAGTAAGACAAAGTAATTTGTAAAAAAAAATATAATTAAATGCATTATTTGTCAAAGGAATTTCACAAGAATTACAGTACAACATTAAAACGAGGGGACGATGGCAATCTTTGAAATGAATGAGCCAAAGAGAAATAAAAGTAATTAGAGGAAGGAGTGAGGTACAGTCGGCTGGCCGCGCGCGGGCTCGGGCGGACCGAATTGCGTAATCAAAGCCAGCGGCCGTCTATTTTACATTGTGATATTACGTTTACAAAAAAAGAAAATAGTTTTTTTTACAAATTAAATAAATTTAGAGAAGCCCATGCTCTTTTTCCATTTCGTGGCGTTATTTTGTACCGTTAAACAATGCATAGAGAAAATACTAACGTTTCATCTATATCTACACTAATATTATAAATAGGAAAGATTTGTATTTATGTATGTAATACATAAATACAAATCTTTCCTAACGAAATCAATAACGAATAGGCTCCGAAACTACTGAACCAATTTCAAAAATTCCTTCACCATTTGAATGATACATTATCACAAATTAACATAGGCTATTTTTTACCGGGGGACAATGCTTCATTCCCATTAGAAAACGGGGAATTGAGTTGAATTTTTTGTGTATTTCCATTGTTCCACAGTCACGAATGTATTATCTATATGTATAAATGAATGTTTGTCTATATGTTCTTTCTAGAATCTAATTCTAGAAAGAATGCGCTCATCTTTAATAACGTTGCTCTGTTAATTCTGCACCAAAATGAGCTTTGGGCCTGTCATTGAATGATTGACAAGTGACAACTGACGGCGCTCGTATTATTTTTGTAGTTTGTTATTGTGGCCATGTCTTTAACCATGTGGATGTTACCCTACCTATATCATATATTATGTTACTACTATTGCTACATACTTATTAATTATACATTCATATTTTCTAATTGAGTGTTATTATTTAGAAGTTGTGTCTATTGTTTGTTACCTTACCATTAGATCTTCATCGTAGATATATGACAGAAAATGGCCTCACAGTATTTGACAGTTAACGTCAAAGTGTATAAATAGCTACGCCATAAGTGTATGATCTATGGCTACGCCTTAGATTATGTATACTACCGTTAGATTGGCGATGCAACTATAAACGCGAGACCAAAAAGCAAATGTCTCAGTGTGCGTATGCGTATGTGTGCGAGGCAAAAAGTGCTGGGCCATAATGTTCGATTTGTCGATAAATGTTTTTATGTCTCCCTATTCAAGCAAATTCATTATAAAGTGAATTATAAAAATACTACTTATACAAACAAAACCTGTAAAATTATTAAATTTTTTAGTTCCTTTTTTGTTTCATAATATCTAAGCGACTTCTAAAAGCACCAATAGCTTTCTTCGTTTTTTTCTTCGGGGAAATTTCTAGAATAGAAACATTTGCTGTCGAACTACTAGATACCGGCGATATATATCTTTGTAGACACACGACGATACTCTGCGAATTGGCTTCTGGTGGTATACTTCCATGTAAGACGCTATTCTTTATTCAAATAGAACATTTACGATAAGGAATACAGAGAAAGAAAGACAACGGTATGTTTCATTTCTATGTTACGAATAAAATCAATTCTGTATTGTAAGGGGCAACATAAAAATGACAATATTAAACTTAAAGTCAACTTGGTTTTTATTATACTAAAATGCTTATACTGAGATACAAATATCATAAATTAAGACTCCACCTTGTAGGAGCGCTCTCGGATCTCTATACCTATTGGAGACCGACGCTCCATTACTATAGGGACATGATATACCCATGACAAATTATACAAAAACAAAAAGAGGTTTAAATTTTATATTTTGCAACTAATTTAATAAAATAATAATAAGTAAGTAACATGACTTTAGTTTCATCAAATAAGGTGTTGATTTAATTTGATATGATTTAAAAACGAGTTACTATAATATGCATTACGTATTTACACTAAAATATATAAGTAAGATATACCGGAATAGGTAGCGAACCAGTTTTTATTTATTTTAAAAGAGCTTTTCTCATAGTCGCGTACAAAGGTACGCCTGTATGAGAAAAGCATTTTTGTTCAAAATGCTTACTGCATAATATATTATATTAGTCGATATTTTCTTGGCATTCCTCTTAGTCCAGTCATTCGGTCGAAAAATAAGGTTTACCTGGAAAGTTTTCCGGGAGTTTTGAAAATTGTTTTTTTTTTGGATTTCAGTATGCTCTTTCTGAATTTCAACTTTACCACCTCGTATCACCGCTGCTCGCGCCACCATTTT